>JBBPFP011068533.1:0-12591 GCA_037974795.1 Kaempferia galanga | reverse complement strand
CCCTTTCTGACACTCTGACACCTTACCTTATTTGGACATACCGTTTCTGTACTGGTGTGATGAATAGGAGCTTCGATGGTACGTTCGGTATAGTGCGCCCCTTGCTTCTTCTGACACTCTGATAGCTGGCTTGCTATATGCCAAAGGAGTAGGTGGAGTATCTTCTCTGGATGTTTTCCTGACCTGATGAGGCCCTGGGCCAGTCAGTCGGCTCCTCAGGAAGGCAAGTGTTGGCCGACTGAGTGGCCTACTCTAGGAGGGCCAGGGCCTATGCTGGCCGATCGCCCCGCCAAGCCGGTCAGGAAGGGACATGGTTGTTCTGAGATGGGGACCCGTGGCCGGCCGACCAAACAGGGCCCGTGGTTCGGTTGACTCTGTAGGTGGCTAGCTGGGTCCGTGGGTCGAGCAGTCTGACAGGCTTAAGCTGGCTTCCACACTGGCCGTTCCATTGATTGCGTCCGGACTCTACGGAGCTTTCCTGGCCTCACTGCATCACTAAACATTGAAGGACATTTCTAAATCCTACCTCTTGGAGACAACAGTAACCAACCCTCTACAACCAGGAATTTCTGAAATATCCATAAAGTGAGTAAATGGAGTGCGCTATACAACTTCAACACAACAAGGCCGAACCATTATGACTTTAACATACCCTCTAGTTCCACCTGAGCTTTTCTCTAAAAACAGTCTAAAATGATCAATGGAACATCTCCATTCCTCTTGTTGGTAAAAGTTACTCTAGTTCCTTGCACCTCTACCACTAGTAAGGACAATGTTAAACATTTATTCAGGACAGTTCTGAATGCCAACATTGTTCTTTTGGGTACAGAACAACTTTTAGAAAACATAGTTTTGTGACCTAGTGGTGTTCAAGTGTCCTTAAATCACATGGATGCCAAAAGGGTTTAAAATAAAAAGTAGTATGAGAAAATGAAGGTGTTTCAACCACTAAACGCCGAAGATTGTTTTGTGCCCTCCAAGTATCCAAATGCTCTCGATTCGCGTGCATATTGATGTGTTCAAGCTAAAGGTTCTATGAAGATAAAGGCATTTGAAACATGCACTTAATGATCCGCAGCTAAATCACACATCTAAAACACATAAAAATAATCCATAGACGCATGGTTAAATATGTAGTTCCAATCCATGTCAACTAGAGTTCAAATGGTGAGTTCTGGGGCAGACATCAACAATATTTTACAACATGGATGTAATGACAGTTCAAATTGAAGATATTTTGCGAAGATTTGCTCATTTGAACTCCTAAAAGAATCAGCACATTTTTTTGTTCCTGATAACATGCATATAAACTAGTGAAACATGTCTAAAAGTGCTTCAAAATCACTTCTCATTTTCAAAACATGCAAAAATAAAGCAGAAATAAGCGGTTACAGACATGTTACCTACCAATGTTCAACAGGAGTGAAAAAAGTTAGGTTTGGGATACAAAATAAATGTTGTCAAGACACTATTTTGGTGGCCTTCAGAAGTTCAATTGCGCTCAACTCACATGGACACTGAACACTAAAGGTTTAAACTAAAGGTACTATGTAAAAATGAAGGCATTTGAACTAGTGAAAGGCAACTTGCACATAAATTGGCAACCATGTATATGCATCATAGCCAATTCTCACATCCAAAAACCCGAAATCATGAAAAGATTTGAATTCAGACTAATTCTACCTCTCCATGCATCTCAGAATGCTCTAAATATTCACTTTGAGACAAAGCCATATTTTGCTAAACCATGGTTCTATGTCAACCACAGGGCAAAACTCCTTAAACAAAAGCAACAAAATACCTTTGGAGACCACAATGGCGTCAACACAGGGAGACCACAACAGCAACAAAAGAATGACTCAGAAGAACAGAATACCTTTGGAGGAAGGCAGTTCTTTGCCGTCTTTGATATAGTACTCTCGGATGGACACCAGGGTCTTTCCTCTGAAATCCTGAAGCGTTACCCTTCTCTTATTTGACAACTGCCGACAACAAAATAAACGAAAGATTCAGCACGAAACCCTAGGGTTTTACCAAATCCGAACCATCAGGAGAAGCAGTTGGCTCACGCGGCAAAGGATGAGATCGCCCTCGTCATCGAACTCTTTAGGTCTGCGACTCCTCTTAGTGGAACTCTCCTCCTCCTTCTCCTCCTCCTCCTCCTCTTGATCTGCTTCCGCTTGCTCCGCAGATTCTTCTTCTTTCTTCGGACCGGATCCGGAAGCGTCCGCAGCGGCAGCAGCTTCTTCATCCTCGTCCTGCTGCGAGGCGAGGAAGGACTCGACGATGCCGCGCACGAAGAGCTTGCGGGCGCGGCTGGAGAGGTCAAGGCCGAGCCGATCGCCGGCCATAGAGCGGACCATGGCTTCGGAGGTGGTGGACATGTCGGATTCTCGTAGGATCTCGACCACCGCCGCCTCGATCTTCTGATTCAGCTCCTCCTCCATGGCGTCGGAGTTCGCGACTTCTCTCGCCGGGTTCGTCTAAGCCGAGCCCCTTTTTCGTAGTGTATTAATAACTTTTTATTTCCACTAAAATAAATTTAGTTTGCATTTTAACGAGTTTAAATTCGAATGGAGGGTAAAGCCGCCCGCTGATGTTCCGGCCCGAACCGGCTTAGTAACCGCCCGAACCGGTTCAAATGCTAATTCTCATTGCGCACGAAATCGAATCCGTTTCCCTGATGCGCAAATTCCACATCTGGCCGTTGGTTTAAGGGGTTCGATGCGATCGGACGGCGGGAAATAGTTCGTGTTCGCACCCGAACAAATAGTCGTGCGCCGTTGCGACGGATCTTGGAGCGAGTCGGTGGTGACCCAAATCGGAGAGAGGGAGATAGAGAGAGAGAGAGAGAGGGCGCTTTTTGGGTTGCTCACCTTCTTTTCCAACTCGACGAGCTTTCTCGATTCCGCCTTGGGGCAATCGGTGGAGGTGCGCGTCGCGCTGAACGGTCGAGTGCCTGTCGCTTCGGTTCTCTTCTTCAGGCTTCGCAGCTTTCTAGGGTTCCTCCGCTTCAGCGCTGAGAGACTGAAGATTGTCTCTGTGCGTTTCGTTGTTGGCTGAGATCCGAAGTGTTACTTCACCAGAAGCCGGTTTTGGTCACTGAACGAGCTTTAAGATCAGTTCTTTCCCCGTTGCCTTATCTGGATTTCTATTAAGAAGACTTGCTGCCAGTGCCTTTTTTTTTTTGTTGCTTCTTTTCCTCTATAGATGAGATTTCTGTTAAAAGAGTACCCAATCGAGTCGGAGTTGCTCTAGCAGTTCGGAACTTTTATTGTTGACGCAGTTGTTTACGGAGGATGGACGTCAGAATGAAGATTGTTTTTATACGCTTCGTTTTTTACTGAGAGCCGAAGTGTTACTTCACGCGGTTCACGGAAGGAGCTTAAGATCGATTCTTTTCCGATTGTCTTATCTGGATTTCTATTAAGAATACTCCCTGTCTGTGCCATTTCTTTGCTTTCCCTCCTCTTTTGATGAGATTCATGTTAATAATACCCAATCGAGTCGCAGTTGCTCTAGCAGCTTGGAAGTTTAGTGTTGGGGCAGTTGTTTACGGAAGACAGAATTAATTGATCATTTACAGGGGTTTGATTCTTACACTTTTAGTAGCAATGCAGTGGGGTTTAGTTTGGTTTTGAGATCAGAAGAACTGAAACAAAGTATTTTCACTTGTCATGTCTACGGCTATTTATTCTGATGTTACATGCAGTGTTACAGACCATAGTGTAGAAAGAAGTGTTTTTTAGTGGATTAAATCTTGTTATGGGAATGAATTCAGGATAAGAAAGACACTGGGGGCGTCATGAATTCCAGTATAGATGAGATTACCCTTCTCCACCAAGCACAGGCTCGGGCCACATCCCATCATATGGTCGTGAGAGGGATTGGGGAGGAAATTGACTTGGAGATCGGACCTGGAGATGATGACCCAACGTTCTCCAGCACTACCCTTGTAGTTGTACCTACACATGAATCTGTCACTCCTGATGATCAAGATGATCACAAGCAGATACTTTTGGCATCTCAGGTTCTCACTGATGATCAATCTCAACTAGTGAAGGCACCTCATGGGAAAAGAAAGAAGAAGGTAGTGAAAAAGTGGAGGGAGGAATGGGCAGATACCTACAAGTGGGCTTATGTAGATATGCATGAAAGTACAGCAAGGATATTCTGTTCAGTTTGTAGAGAGTATGGAAGGAAACATCGGAGGAATCCGTATGGAAATGAAGGGAGTCGGAATATGCAAATGAGCGCATTGGAAGAACATAACAACAGCTTGCTGCATAAGGAAGCTCTTCGTCTCCAGACGGCATCTAAGGACAAGGGTCTTCCTGTTGTTGATAGACCTGTTTATGTCAAAGGTTCGTATGTCTTTTGCCGCATCACCTTTTTTCTTACTGCCCACCTAGCTATCAACACTTCGGTCACTTTAGCTGGGAAGGCCTGTGATTCTTGAGATACTTAATTTTCTCCCAAATGCAAGCCTAAAATGCTCTGAAAGGGCATGTTTCATTGCACTAGTTTCTATATATCTTCTTACAATCACTTCCTGATAGAGAAAACTATTACAGCAAGTTGTTTCTCTTTGTGCTACTTAAAGCACTTAGATGCCACAACTGATGGACGATGCTTAAATGAAATGTTAGAGATTTTGTAAAAATTCTGTGGTTGATCCTTTTGTTTCATTATTGATGATAGATACTAGAGTTTTTTGATGTCATGTGCTCTTAACTTGGAAATAAAGATGTATTGCCAAGAGCATGTCAATGGTTTCATTTTGTAATTATCAAAGAATTAGATCTTCAATTTTGTTTCTCATAAATCAAAACTATAATTTAACATCCAGTCAATTTGCTGATCATTTCATCTGTGGTTTATTTGTTTATTTATTTTAAATTATGCTGACTCTTTATCCTCTGCTATACTAAATATTCTCTTTTCAACTTCTACTTGGAAACCTAGCATTAATGTCAAAGTCTGCTAGTTCCATTCTTGAGTCAGTTTTGAGAAGGGACCCTCATGAAGTTGAGTTTATACAATCTGTTCAAGAGGTGGTTCATTCTTTAGAGCCTGTATTGCTGAAGAACTCTCAGTAAGTACCTACAAACACTAATGTGTTCTAGAAAGTGGCATATCCTAAGTTAAATGCTATTCTCGATGATGGTCATTCAAACACTACATTTCTTTGGCAGCTATGTCCATATCCTGGAACGTTTATTGGAACCCGAGCGAGCGGTATTTTTTCGAGTGCCATGGGTTGATGATAGGGGAGAGACTCATGTTAACCGAGGTTTTCGAGTGCAGTTTAGCCAGGTCCTAGGTCCATGTAGAGGAGGCCTTCGGTTTCATCCATCAATGAACTTGAGTATTGCAAAATTTCTTGGATTTGAGCAGGTAAATAAATTTTAGATTCTTTTCTTTTTTTTTGTTTCAAATTGTGTCATATGCCCTTTCTTAGTCATACTAAATATTTATTAGATTAGGAATCTCTTGATTCATTTTAGTATTCAGAAATTATGTTTGTACTTGAGATTCTTGGTCAATTTTTTCCTAAGTATACTGAAAAAACGTTGTCAAACTTTAACATTTTCTCTTTTTGCAGACCTTAAAAAATGCTTTATCTCCGTATAAGTTTGGAGGAGCTGGGGGAGGGAGTGATTTTGATCCAAAGGGAAAAAGTGAGACTGAGGTAATTCTTATTTTGAGCCTGTTATGCAACAGCATCTTGTTTTATTTTAGTATCATTAACATGCACGAGTCATAACAGATCATGCGATTCTGTCAAAGCTTTATGGATGAGCTATATAAATATCTGGGTCCTGACCAGGTAAGAAAAATAATTCCAGTGCTAGCTGAATAGTTGTGGAAGGAAATTTACATTTTTTTTCTGATCTATAGGATCTTCCTGCAGAAGACATGGGTGTTGGTCCAAAAGAAATGGGTTACCTCTTTGGCCAGTATAGGCGTCTTACTGGCCATTTTCAGGTATGTATTCCATCCTTACCCTCCTTACCAGCATACAATTATTCAGCAATAAACCTTTTATTTCTATAGTGGCTAATCTCAAAATGTTTTGACTGCATTAACATGCTTAGCCTTAAAATAGTTACCTGGAATTTCTTGGAAAGTTTTGCATAGTGCTTCCTCTGTCCAGTTTATTTGCATATATTTTTTCCTTGAGTTCCGTTCATAAATGCTTATTAATAATTAATTTAGATTTTGTTCCTTATCTCTGTTGACACATTAAATCTAAGTTAACAACACAAATGAATATACCTTTAGCAAATTCTTAACACTCCTTGATTTACCAAGGGTGGAGTTATTAGCTACACCATAGTTTGTCATGATTACTTCACTATGAACTACTTGTTTTCAACCTGTACTGAAACAAGCAAGTCAAATATTCCAAAGATTTTAGTGATTTTTTTGCTCATTCATTTTCTAGAAACTAGACAATCCTTTTTTTTTTACACACTTTCCTTTTCACTGATTATTTTGCTATTTGTGAATTAGAAATTAGAATTGCTTTGAATTTAATTTAGTAGAGAACTAAGTAAGAAATAGAAAAATAAACACGTCAGGCACACATACAATCTCTCTTTGAAGTTAATTTGTTAAAAGAAATAACTCAAGAAAGTTAGGACAAATGGGTAGATGAGATGGCATTGCTGTGTTTTGCCATACTGTTAAAGTGTTTTTGACTAGCATGTCCTTGATGTTGCAAATATTACTCAACCTCTAGATTTAAATCAAGGGCCTTACTCATTTTCCTTTCATTTTACAACTTTGTTAATTTTGTTCATCTAGTTTTTGGATGCATGAGCAAAACATAACACTCATATGTACAAACCATTCAAGAGCGAAATAGTCATCATGTATCATATCAACACTGTCAATGTATTCTGCTTCTCTATTCACATCATATAAAACTACATGGTTTGGAAATAGAATAGATTCAGTTAAACTGTTAAAGTCCAGGATCATCCATTTTCATTGCACTGAGTGCATGTCTATTTCCATCACACTATGTATAGATCACTGTATCCATGATGTGTTCTATCTATTACGGCATTTTTTTTCCTTTCTCAATTCACCAATGTGCTTTTCAGTTACCATGGGAACTAAAATAAGAGTTCAAATAAGCTTGTGCATGTTTCTATGTTTTATAACAGCACTGATAGTTTTTTTTTGTTTTCTGGATTTGATTTTAATCCATATGCAGGGAAGTTTTACAGGGCCAAAAATATTCTGGTCTGGATCAAGTCTCCGTACTGAAGCTACTGGTTATGGACTGGTAATTTTCTGAAAGTACCAAATTGTATTTGCTACTCTAGTCTTGAAATAATTTATTTGTTGTTTTAAACTTATTGTGCCTTGCTTATGCAGGTTTTCTTTGCACGCCTTATTCTTGATGAGATGAACAAGGAACTCAAAGGACTAAGGTTACAAAATTCTTCATAGAGAATTAAGAGAAACAAATGTTGATCACATAGTGAATCATAATAATGGATTCAGTTCCATCTACTACACTCTAGAGTAACACCATTTCGATATTTGTTTAATACTTTTGTACTACATCATCTTGAGCTTTATGTGTAGGGCTGTCAACATATAAAACATTATTATCATAGAACAAGAATCTAAATCCTATACCCACATGTATCAGGCTGCAGGTAATTAGACAAGCTGCAAAGTGTTGCTTTTAGGTATTGTTGAGAGAATGAAAAAGGGTTAACAGTAAATAGGTTATAGAATCCTATATGTGATGCAACCTTTGCCTGAGGCCTATACTAAATTTATAGTTGATGGAAAATGAATCCTTTATGTTTTATGACGTTTCAACTAAAGCTAAAACAATATATACACTCTGATTATCTTCCTGTGAACATGTCATCTTGAGTTGCCAAATGGTGCTATTGTAAATCTAATGATCTATACTCAGCTCTGAACTTTTAGTAAATATCTGAGTTTTGTCATCAGATGTGCAGTTAGTGGTTCTGGGAAGATAGCAATGCATGTCCTCGAGAAGCTTCATTCTTGTGGTGCTATCCCAATTACTATTTCAGGTATCCTTTAAATTTTGTTTGAATTTTGAAGAAAACGTAGCTTCTGACTTTGTGGACTAAGTGGCCGTAGGCATTGACTTAATAGATTTTACCCTATCACACTATTGGTTTTAAAAATTGAGTTATCTTAGTTACCTTGTAGGCAATGATACCATCAGTTTTATTCTAGCATAAATTTAATTCTGCTTTCAGATTTTTACATAAACTTAGGTAAACATATGCTGAAAGCCTCAAACTTAGATGTTCAATTTTCAGTATAGTAGAATTTGAAAGCTGATAATGGGACTGGAGTTATTGAACAAGTTTGGCAAATTCTACATTAGGAGTTGTGACGTTTGTTTCCATGTTTTCTGCTATGAATTGGTCTGTCCTCAATGCTAGATGCCATTGTAGGTTATTTTTGTGATGCATGATCATTTGTCAAATTTTGTGTAGACATTGTTATCAATTCTTCATATGTTCCTGTCAGAAATTTAGGTTGTTTGGAACTTTTGCACCTTGTGTTAGTTTATTAACAATTTTATTAAATAGCAGATTCCAAAGGATATTTACTGGATGAAGATGGATTTGATTATATAAAAATATCACTCATTCGAGACATTAAGCTTCAACAAAAAAGTTTGAGGTATTGCTTTTGAATCCAGTACTTGGTAATTTTGTGTTTCTCCCAGAAGTACGTTGATGTAATGTTGTTAACAGAGAGTATTTAAAACCCAATCCAAGGGCCAAGTACTTTGAAGATGGAAAACCTTGGTGTGAACGATGTGATATTGCCTTCCCTTGCGCTTCTCAAAATGAAATAGACCAACCTGATGCCATTGCATTGGTAAATTCTGGATGTCGTGTACTTGTAGAAGGTGTGCAACTTGTGATACTATAATGAAACCCATTTGCTCATCGATATTATTAACATATCTTCCATTCTAACAAGCAGGTTCAAATATGCCCTGTACCCCTCAAGCAATTGATATTCTAAGAAAAGCTAAAGTATTGGTTGCTCCAGCAAAGGCTGCTAGTGCCGGAGGGGTATTTTATTCTTTTACATTGTTGATTTAGGCTAACTTATTGGCTTTGGTTGCGTATCCAAAACTTAGGCATACAGGCATATGTATTTGTTTATAACATATATGCATCTTATCCGTTGATAGTGCCACCTTTTTGTTGATCTTACTATGTTTACGTTAGAGGTTATGTATTGCCTTGGTATTTCCTAAATCATGTTTTTTATACAATTACACTGTTTTTTTAAAATTTTTTTTACACTGTTGAAGCTAGGACAAGTTGAGTGGTCCATGTCAAAATATAAATTGATCTACTTCCCGCATGAGGGTTCATCCCAAATATAAATTGATCTACTTCCCGCATGAGGGTTCATCCCGGCATGAGGGTGTGTG
Organism: Kaempferia galanga; assembly: GCA_037974795.1. Classification (NCBI taxonomy): domain Eukaryota; kingdom Viridiplantae; phylum Streptophyta; class Magnoliopsida; order Zingiberales; family Zingiberaceae; genus Kaempferia; species Kaempferia galanga. Next base: position 3,128 of record JBBPFP011068533.1, on the reverse strand, counting down.
TTGAAGCTCAGAGACTCCATGCCCATTGGTCCGACATAGACAAGTGCACTGACTCATAAAAAATATAATTTAGTCCCTTTCCTAACATTACAATCTTTTGGAATTAATGGTCAGCTACTCAACGATTTCTGAATCAATAATTTCAAATGGCTTGATTCCTCAGCATCATCTTAGAAATAATGTTTATTGATGTGTTTAAAACCATTTATAATATGTTTGACTTAGATTTCTTTGTCTTATCTGTGATATAACTACTGTTCTGAGATGTGGATAAACATTAGACCATGTGATTATAGCATGGATCCAAATACTATAGTAGGGGGACAAGCACTAGGATCAAATTGGTGTGAAGTAAGAATATAAGTTGTCCTACAACCAGAAGAGAGTTTAATTAGACCTTATGACCTTTTACAGAAGTTTGAGGATACACTTGGAGGAATGATAGCTTGGCCTTTTCATTTGGTATATTTTTTTTAACATTTCATTGAAATTTTATTACTATTTTTAATTTTGTCTGTTATTATAATTGTAAATAAATATGGAATTCATTTGCAGCTAACAATAAATGAAGATTACTATTAGGTGAATATGACATGATTACTCTTTGCATTTCCATTTGGTATGCTATTCAAGTGTTATCATTATTTGATTGAGTAATTTTGTGTTTGTATTGTTTTATTTCACTAATTCAGATATATTTATTGTATTTGTAGGTGACAGGTACGTGGATCATTTTGAATCAATATGACATTTGAAGATGCAATTCTTCTTTGCTGAGTTTTTATTCTAGAAGACTTTATTACCTTTAACTAAACTTAATATTTTTTAGTGCATTGTGTAGTAAATTTTGGATGTAAAGAACTTGTCATTAGTTTGCATTTGTAACTTTGTCAAAGACATATATGTTGAATGAATTTAGTTTATCTAATTGCACTTGTCATTAGTGTGCATTGTGTGCTTTGAGTGAATGAATTTAAATGTATTTATAAATTATTATAATGACATTTATTAATGTCATTATAGATTTGTTAAGGTAACATTTAAAATGATTTTATAAATTATCTTTACTGACATTTTTTATTGTCCTTATATAAAATATAAATATCGTAATAAATTAGTTTTCGTGACATTTTGCTTTGTCAGTGTTTTGATAATAACATGACACATATAAATGTCCTTAAAAAAAACTTTGCCCGACATTTTGGAGTGTCGTTATAGCTTTATATTGTAACACTTTTAATGTTTGCATTGATGTTATATAATGACATTATAAAATGTCAGGAATGTGAGGATGCTCTAAGACGACATCACTTTATAGGGCGTTTTAAAGAGATGTCACTAAAAAGGAAGTGTCACCATAAGTATACTATAAGGGCATTTATGTGTGTCGTAATAGACCTTTTTTCTTGTAGTGGATGGTGGCAACAAACAACGGTCGGCGACCGAAGGTGGCAAGCTCGTTGAGGCATGATGAAGGTGGCAACAAGCACGCAGAGGCACGGCGGCGGTAGGTGTGATGCAGGAACATTCAACAACAACACGAAATTATATCCTCTGATACAACTATATTCCCCTTTGAGTTGTCACGAGAAGAAAATTAGACTTCCAACCTCCCTTTTAAGATTTGAAGAAAGACAATCGAGACTATTTTCAAGGAAGATGATTAGTTCGTGGTCTACTGATATGGTTGCACTCTAGGCCAGGGCAACCATTACCCCTACCCAGGGCCCAAAAATGTTTTTATTTTTTTTTCCTAAAATCTACTTTTTCTCGAAGCTCTAACGGTCAAAGTAGAGCCCTCACCGAACCTTTGAAGTGCTGATTTTCCTCGTCGAATCACCCTCGCTGATTCTCCTCGCCGAAGGTCGATTTTCCTCGTCGAAGGCCGATTCTCCTTGCTGAAGGGCCCTTGCGATTCTCCTCGTCGAAACTCTCGTCGCCACGCCTTCCCTCCCTCGCTGAGACGACTACGAGCTTCTGCAAACCCTAGAAAGGTCATCATCTTGCTCTGTTTTTCTCATAGATTCGAAAAGTAAGATCTCACATATTCCAGAGGGTTAGCCTAGCATCTTTTGATCTCATAATTAAGATTACCTAATATGAGTATAGTCATCCTTCATTTTTTCCTCTTTCCTTCAATCTTGCAGTTAGAATTTGTATGATCTCAAATAAGCCAGTTGAGTACTAACAGGAGTTATAATTTTTTTAGCAAATGCATTTGTATGAGCTCTTCTGTTTCAATCAAACCATATCATTCAGACTAAAGATATAGCTTGTGTTCCTTTGCCAACATACATTTCAATTGATCATGGATCTGAGTATTTTTAAATTTTAAATTTTATATTCTTATAGATTGTCTCATCCTTATTATAGACATTTAAACATAGAGACAATTTCATATTAAGGTAGATGTATCTTTCACGTTTCATAATTTCACATAATATCTATCTAATGTTTTTTTTTATTGTATTTGAGCTTAATATAATGAAATTAGTATTGAAAATTGATCCGGTGTGGTTACGGAGAGCCGCGTGGAAGATGAAAGGGCAGCCAGGCTAGGTGCCACATGGCATGGGAGGGAAGACAGCCTGGTGCCACGTGGCAGAACACCTAGCAAAGTGGCTTGCCTTAACCCTCGGATACAGCTCTCGGGGCAGCTCCTGGACCGATCAGATAGAAGACGGGGTTGATCGAGCGGAAGGATGACCAAGCAGAGGCAGGTGCATCTTTGCTCGAGTCCGTCAGCCCCACAGGCATAAACCCTCAAGACTTTATTATAGGTGGCTGACAGACCGGACAGACAAAGGCTCACACGCCCCTATTTGTAACACGGTCTCAGCTCAGCCTCCTGGCTCTCTCGGAGAACCTGCTCAGGTCTCAACCTTTGAGCAAGCAGACATCCTCACCTCAAGGCTGAGCAGACACACATGCTCATCTGCTCGGCCGAAGTCGTCCAGTCAGCCTTCTCAAAGCCTCCGCTCGAGTCCCTGACACCTGAGCAGCAGGACGCTTCCTTGACAAGGCTGAGCAACCAGACCTTCAGAGCCAGAGCTCAGACCTTCAGAGCTGCAGACCTTCAGAGCCAGAACTCAGACCTTCAGAGCTGCAGACCTTCAGAGCCAGAACTC
>JBBPFP011068424.1:0-12593 GCA_037974795.1 Kaempferia galanga | reverse complement strand
CTCAACTCCCCACTTCTCACGCTCATAGCTCCAAGCATCCCTAAAACCGATCGAATCTCTAGGACTCAGCTCCCCACTTCACATGGGTCTGACTCCCAGCATAAAGTCGATCACTCCCTAGAGTTGGGCGAATCTCTAAGACTCATCTCCCCATTACTCATGGGCATGACTCTCAGCATAAGCCCGATTGACCCTAAAGCCAATCAGATCTCAGGACTCAGCTCCCTACTTCCCATGAGAACGACTACTAGCATAAAGCTGATCAATCCCAGTGCCGGTCGGATTCCTTCTAGGAGACAACATTGTTAGAAAATCACAACCACCTATAAGAAAATAACGACTACTTACCATGGAATTAATGTTCTACTACCCTGACATATACCCGCAATAAAACCTTTCTATGCCTAAGGGAGGGATGTTGTATATCCTTCATTACCCGATATATTATGACACTAGACATTCTTTGTCGCCTCATTGTTGCAGAGGTTATGAGAGACGGTATAAAAGGAGTCCTCTTCATTGGCTAGATACTTGCGCACACACATTCATATTATTGTTCTACCTTTTTCTTTATTTTTGCTCGGCTACTATTCTGACTTGAACGTCAGAGTGTCTGCACCAGAGACTCCTCCCTGATTCTCGCTCTAACATTCTTAGCTCTTTTTGTGGTGTGCGTATGTCCAAGGCCTCCAGCTCTAAATTCTTCCTTCGTCAACATTTGCTGCTTCACCAGCAGACCACCTACTCAACTTTTGAACTGAATCATAGATATTTGGCAAAAGTAAAAGACACTTCATTCTCAAAGGTGCCCTTTGTCTATTCAATCATGTACATTTACCTTTTTACCCTCCAGTACTATTTTTATCATTATCTTCCATCTAAATTTTAAACTAGTTAGTTGTGTTATAATAGTTATGATTTTATATAATACATATTTAACATGTTTAAAAATATTATAAAAGTTACACTGCACATTTAACCCTATTCACCTACCATTAATATGGTAACAGATACAATTTTATAACTTCTACCGTTCCAATTCAATTCACATCACAGAGTTATTATACCATGTCTAAATATAAACTACTGGATGTTTTTATAATTTAAAAGTAAAATGGGACGCTTTTTGACAAGGGAAAAACAATGCCTCTTTAATGTTTTCTATAGATCATAATTAGGAAATAAAATATTATTTTAATAATAAATAAAAAGACATGGGTTTTTTTATAATTCTAATAAAAAAGGCGCCGGTTTTTTTGTCTAATAAATTCAAATGGAAACTCAAGTCAAACGGGGGATGAGTATTATGACTAGGCGGGGTGGCGCATGAAATGTCCCAGGCTCACTCGTCTCGTCCCGCATACATTTTTTTCTTATTCTGCCCGTTCGGCGGAGTGGGACGACGGTAATCCCGCGCGCGGATGTCGCCTCCCTCTCCGCCCTCCCCCTCTTCTCCTTTGACCTTCATTCATCATCGTCATCATCATCGCATTCCTCCACGTTTCCTTCCCTCTAGCCATCTCCATCCCTCCTTCTGCTACTCGTCGACCATCCCATGGGAGAGAGGAAGGAGGAGGACGCCACCGGTGACCCGGTGGCCGGTCCCTCTCCCCGAAAAGGTATCTCCCTCAGCCAGCCCCTCAGCCGAGACGTCGTCCTCGCCAGCGCCTCTCACCGCAACGCTATCCGCAAGCAGAGGCACGACAGCGGCGATCCGACCACCCGCCGCCCCTCCTTCCCCGCCGATGACCACGTGCCTTCCTCCTCCTGCCACGGCAACCCCCATCGCCCCTCCTCCTCCCTCGAGGAAGATAGGTTTCCCCCCCTCTCAGCCTCCTCCCAATGCCTACCGGCCACCCTTGGCGGATCCTTCGGCAACCCCTTCTCCCTCGACCACCAACGCGCTGTCTCCGAAGGCGACGAAACCCTAACCCTAGAGCGCGCCATGGTCGAGTTCGGAGGCGCCGCCCCCGGCGCGGTGCCCGAGTTGATGGGCAGCGGCGGCGGCGTCGGCATATTCCGCGTGCCGAACCGCGCCGCCGTGCACCCCGGTCGCCCTCCGGCACTCGAGGTGCGCCCCCACCCGCTGCGGGAAACCCAGGCCGGGTCCTTCCTCCGCACCATTGCCTGCGCCGGGTCGCAGCTCTGGGCCGGCCAGGAGGCCGGCCTACGGGTGTGGAACCTCAAGGAGGTTTTCGAGAACTGGGAGCCTGGCGTCATGGTAAGGAAAGGCGATGAGAAGAGCGCGCCATTTAACGAATCATGTCGCGCGTCGCCGACGTTGTGCTTGGCGGTCGATGGTGCTAATGGCTTGATCTGGAGTGGTCACAAGGATGGAAAGATCAGGTCATGGAATATGGAGCTGCCCATCACTGCAGATGTCGCTTCGGATGATCGTGGCTCTTCTTCGTCCGCTGCAGGCAGTAGCAGTGGTTATGGTGGTTGCCCTCCATTCAGAGAACGTCTTTCATGGCAGGCACACCATCGATCTCCAGTTCTATCCATGGTTATCACATCTTATGGTACTTTCCTTCCATCCCATGTTTAACTATACAATTTGTTCTGCTTTCATTTGGTTAAAAAGGATCAAATGCGTCCGCGGTCAACACAGAAAAAGATCTGTAAATGTGAAGTTGCGGAAAGGTTATTTTTCGTTTAAATCAATTATAATCATAAACATAACTAAATTTAATTCATATAATTTATAAAATTATAAGCGTGTATCTTTTTTTAGTCAATAACTCTAATTTTGCTCATGCTGTCCACATAGAACCATTTTTTAAAGCTTGCTTCCCAGAGATATAACTTTCTAAGCTAAGAGCCATTTATTAATTGGTGTTATTCACTCTTGGAGTCATTAGAATTACATTGATGATTCCTCACTATTCTAATGCTTCATCCTCCAAAATGGTTCGCGTTGGAATACTACTCTTTCATTGATTTTAGTGAAATTAATACCTGAATGTTTTTGGGAACTCGCATTAAGTAACATATTATATGTATTTTTCAACTCCAGGTGAAATATGGTCAGGTTCTGAGGGTGGAGTTATAAAGGTATGGCCATGGGATGCCATTGAGAAGGCCCTTGCTCTTATTGTAGAAGAACGACATATGGCTACTTTACTAATTGAGAGGTCTTGCATTGATCTAAGAAGCAAGTTTACTGTGAATGGTGTTTGCACCTTTCCTGCATTTGATGTAAAATATATGGAATCAGACAATTGTAGGTCTAAAGTGTGGAGTGCTGGTAGTCTAACCTTTGTATTGTGGTATGCTAACTAACTCCTATCAATTGATTCATGATTAATTTACCAGCTTCCCTTGTTTATATTCCAATGGTAATTGTTTACCTTGCAGGGATTCCCGTTCAAGGGATCTATTGAAAGTGTTTGGTATCGATGGACAGGTAGAGGCTAGGCTTGATCTACTATCTCTGCAAGATCCGACTGTTGAAGATGGAATAAAGACAAAATCTGCTTCATCGAAGAAGGAGAAGTCACAGGGCTCAGTTAGTTTTTTCCAACGTTCTCGTAATGTCTTGATAGGTGCAGCTGATGCTGTTCGCAGAGTTGCTGTTAAAGGAACACTTATTATGGAAGATCAGCCAAGAACAGAAGCCATTGCTGTATCAATGGATGGAATGATTTGGACTGGATGCACAAATGGTTCGGTAGTCCAGTGGGATGGAAATGGCAACAGGTTGCAAGAATATCAGCGTCACTCTTCTTCTGTTAAGTCAATTTGTACATATGGACCAAGGGTGTGGGTGGGTTATGTCAGTGGCAAAGTTCAAGTTCTGGATCTTGATGGAAATCTGCTTGGAGAATGGATTGCACATAGCAGTGCAGTCATTAAAATGGTGCTAGGAGGTTCATATATGTATTCATTGGCACATCAAGGTGGCATCCGTGGGTGGAATATCAGATGTCCTGGACCTATTGATGATTTATTACGAACAGAGTTGGCAAAGAAGGAGCAGTCTTACATGAAATTGGAAAATATTAAGATCTTGGTTGGAACTTGGAATGTTGGTCAAGGAAGAGCATCTCCTAATTCACTTATTTCCTGGATTGGTAGTGCAGCATCAGAGGTTGGATTAGTTGTTGTTGGATTGCAAGAGGTGGAAATGGGGGCTGGATTCCTTGCAATGGCTGCTGCTAAAGAGACTGTAAGATATTTATCCCTGTATTTTCTATTCTTTCTCACAGAATCTAGGTTTTTTTTGAGTCTGATCGATTCCTTTCTTACAGTATTAAAAGCAAAGGGAAGGTAGAATATTTTTCCATCAGTTTTGACTATGCAAGATTTTTACCTTTTTCTACCTTACATAATTATTGTGTTATCAATGTAATGGCGAAATTGATCTCTTTCCTATTTGCTTAATCTTTTGAATTGTTAATCATCCAATCAAATTTAAGCAGATTGTCCTCTGTTAATTCTGCTAGTGACACAGTTATAAACTGAAGGGTTAGTTCATGGTTTGAGCCAGATCACTCTAGTTTGCTCATTCACAAAAGATGGGGAGTGCTGTAAATGACAAAATAGTAATCACCACCTGCAATTCATCACTTCATAGTATTTATTTAATTGTGTGGTAATCACCATAGCCGACCCACCTAGTGGGATAAGGCTTGGTTGTTGTTGTGTAGTAATCACCACTATTAAAATGTATTCAATGCTTCTGTTAAGTGAAAAGAGGTTTGCTTCACTGTCATTGTGTAATATTATTTGTTAGAACTATTCTCTATTCTAATAATTTGAGCATTTGGGATAAGTAATATCTGAGTAGGATGTTGTGTTGAATCTTGCTATATATAGACATATATATTTATATTTAAGCCAACATACGTGTTGGGCTAGAGTCAGTTGCCCAGTCTTTCCTCACACGATGAATATCAGCAAAACAGATGACAACTCAGGTCTTTCAAGATAAATGATTAGTCCAATATTGTTATTCATATATGTGTGAATTTGCACAGCAGGCACACGTTATGACTCCAATATGGTGACTAGCTGTCGAGCATATTGCTAGACCTTAACTAGATTCTTGGATCAATTGGGGAAGCACGTGTTAGCATTTTGTGTTGTTTTTTAGTATACAAGAACAGATGACTTAACCTTATGCTATAAAACATGAATTTGTACAGGTTGTGGATGCTTAGACATGTATGCTATTTTGGAAAGTATCTTATTGTAAAATATTTTCTTTGTTTTAAGCTGTAGAAGAACTATGTAACTCAGCAGTCAGCATACTCTTGTCCATATCAACTCGTCTATAAGTTGGATGCAATTTTGGAGAATCACTCCTGACAATATATTTCTATGAAATACGGTCCCTTTTATTTAATGACCTTGTGTACAGAGAAAACAATCATATTTCTATTTTGTTTCTGAGTTTATCTGGTTAGAAATAATTATGATCTTCTGTAACAATATTAGCTGTTTAGATATGTGCTTAGTTATTTATGCTGCAGAGATGCTTTCACTGTTCAAGTCACTTGGTAATGATTGGTAGTAGTGATAGCTGTAAATATAAGTCGAACACTACTGTAAAATCCTATGTATGAAGGACCTTCCGTTAAGTTTATAAGTTCAACTTGGGTGCTGAGAGTTATTTCTGCTAACTTTTCTGAATGTATTTCTAATTTCCAAGGACATAGTTTCAACCTTGTGAAATATAACTTCTAGACTGATGATACTGTCTCTAAATTTGTGACTGCTTTAATGATCTTAGGTAGGACTTGAGGGGAGTGCTAATGGGCAATGGTGGTTGAATGCAATTGGCAAGACCTTAGATGAAGGATCTTCTTTTCAACGTGTTGGCTCTAGGCAATTAGCAGGGTTACTCATTGCTGCATGGTATGTACTCCATCAATAATTTTATGCTACTTAGGAATCTTTAATTTGATATGGTCAAATTCAGTTGTGTAAAATGAGACATTTTGTTTGTACTAGTGAATCCATTGATCTCTTTTTACAATATTCTAGGGCTAGGAAGGGCCTTAGGCAATATATTGGTGATGTTGATGCTGCGGCCGTACCTTGTGGATTTGGGCGTGCTATTGGTAACAAGGTTATGCACTGAACGCTTCTTTTACAATGTAATTTCTTTTTAGTTAAACTCAATGTAGATAAAAAGCATTATATACAGGCAGGTTGTGTATGTTGGGAGATGAATACATTAGGTGTCTAATGTATGAATTTGTTTTAGTAATTATTATCCCTAGTGACTTATTTAAAATGAGATAAGAGAACATGACAAAGACATGAGCTAAATATGTCTGTTATTTCTTTTTATATATTACTCAGTACTCTCTAAAGTCATTCAACTTATTATGACTCTTTGTACATACTTTTACCTGAGAAAGGATCCATATTGAGTGTTGGTTAGTTGTTCCATGGGATATGTTGAACTTCTAAAAATTGTTTGTTTTCTCTAAAACTAGATAAATTAGATGTGTGTTGAATAGATTTTCAGAAATTAGAAAGGTTTCTTTCTTAAAAGGAACCGACACAACTCAAGATGGTGCTGGAATTCACGAAGTACTGAATATAACAGGGTCGACTATGGTCATCAGGGAAATTTATTTTGAAGGGAGATCAACAGAATTGCCAAATTTTCTTCAGATACGTGGAAAGGCCTTTGCTCGAATGCAAAAGCTTCTGTTAAGTAGTTTTTGATTGGACAATAACTGCTTTTCTAAAGTTATTCCAGCATGAACATTACATTAATTACGATATTTCAGCATTTCTGATTTTATTGCTTTAAGAAGGATGGCATAACTAATGTGATTATGAATTTGTATTTGCATTTATAAATAATCTTGTGTTGTTTGTACTGATTTGGTTCAGTAAATGAATTTTATTGATATACTTGCTTATAAGTATTCTTGTGTTATAGACTGCCTATGCACCCTTACACCATATGTTTTTATTTTGCATCCAAACATTGTGTATGTGCAACATAGGATGACCCACGGTGTATGACCTGCATAATCTTTTCAAAGCCTTGAAGTTATATGTTCTACTATAAGATTTAGAAAGGTGAGCTAAATCCGTTATCTACTCACAAATCTTAAAATACAAAAGAAATATAGGAATAGTTTCCATTTATGCATTGAAACTTTGTAATAAATCATCTTCTTTTATAGCAGCTAAGTTTCTGGTAGGAAAACTCACCTAGATTTAGTTGTATATGTTCATACCACTTTTTTTATTTCTTAAAGAAGCAACCTTTTCATATTGGTTTCATTGAACATTTACTATAAATTTCAGATGATCAAATCAGAACCCAATTTATAAGATTGGTGTATTTACTTCATCAATACTTGTTTTTAATTTGAAAGACATGCATATCAAATCCATTCTCCATTCTATGTTTTGACAAAAAATTCCATGATCTTTACCAACTTGGTTGCTGACACCATAAATTCAGTCCAAATAGTTTAAGCAAGCTGAACCTATAAGGATGATAAGAGCAATTTCATTTACGAAGTCGTATTATTTGTAATCATTTTTTCAGGTTGTTAATCAAATATATTGTGCAACTATGTTGGAAAAGTTTGTTGAGATAGACATAATGAGATATCTCATATTCTTGGAATCATTTATGTATTACTATTTACTATATCCTGATTCAGTGCTTTTATGGTTCTCATTTGATCGTTTCATCGTCATTGGATGCATCTGGTTTCTGGTTACTGTTTTATGCTTTAGCCAAATGATAGAAAAGTGGGTCATAATCTAAAAATTACATACAGGGTGCTGTAGGTTTGAGGATGAGGGTCTATGATCGGTGCATATGTTTTGTGAATTGCCATTTTGCTGCACATCTGGAAGCTGTGAGCAGGAGAAATGCTGACTTTAATCATGTTTATCGAACCTTGTCTTTCAGTCGACCAACCACAGGGGTTCATGGAGCTTCAGGTTTTGGTACTCTTACCTCTATGGACATAGTGGAGATAGCCTGTTAGCATGGATATTAAATGTACAATCTTTTTAGCTCCAATGTAATACTTTTTTATTTCGTTTGTTTTGCAGCTGGCCCTACATCTGTCCAATTGCGTGGAGTGAATGTATGTAGTAATTTGATTATTTCAAAAGCAGTTGTCTTGAACAACCTTTTCTTTAGAGTTTGATGTAGTTGCTTTTTGATAGAACCTCTTGTTATGGCTGCTAGGCTGTGGGATCTCAATCTGATGATGGCAAACCTGAATTGTCTGAAGCTGATATGGTGGTTTTTCTTGGTGACTTCAATTACCGGCTTCATAGCATCACTTATGATGAAGCTAGAGACATGGTTTCTCAAAGGTGCTTTGATTGGCTTAGAGACAAGGATCAGCTACGAGCAGAAATGAAGGCAGGCAGAGTCTTCCAAGGAATGCGTGAAGGGCAAATAAAATTTCCCCCAACATACAAGTTTGAAAGGAACCAACCAGGTTTATCAGGTATACATTTCTCAAAGCTAATTTTGCAAACTTTTTGCTAAGATTGTGAAGCTTATACTTAGTTTTGTCTTTGTTATACTTCATAGTTTCTTAGCCATCAAGCCATGTACTATTATTTATTTGTTACTTTTGATTGAAAATGATACTGCTGTTCAAATGTCTCTACAACGTTTTTACAATGTCACTGAAGCTACCGTCTCACAACATTTTCTAGGATATGATTCTGGTGAGAAGAAGCGTATTCCTGCTTGGTGTGATAGGATATTGTACCGTGATAGCCGTTCAATTTCAGTAGCTGAATGCTCTTCAGAGTGTCCGGTAGTTTCATCAATAGCCATGTAAGATATTTTTTGAAGTAATTTTTCTGGAATGAAAGCAATATGGTTTAACTGATGTATTTGTTTGTTTATGGACTAGGTACGAAGCATGTATGGACGTCACTGAAAGTGATCACAAGCCTGTGAGATGCATATTCTGCGTGGAAATTTTACATTCTGATGAGTTGATAAGGAGGCAAGAGCATGGTCAGATAATTGCATCAAATGACAAAATAAGATCTTTTATCGAAGAATCTTGTGCTGTTCCAGAAGTTAGTGTTAGCACAAATAACATTGTCATACAAAACCAAGAAACTTCCTTTTTTGGTATCTCAAACAAGTGTAGCAAATACAAAGCTGTTTTCAAAATCATTTGTGAAGGACAATCAAAGGCAGGTGCTGAAAATTCATCAGAACTCTGTGCAAGGTGTTCCTTTGGCTTTCCTTTCTGGCTCGAGGTATATTTTCTGACATTATGGTTCAATAGTCATTGGTGGAGTTTCTAGTTAAGAAAGATACATTGTTATATCATGCTGTCTATGTTTGTGTATATTCTCACAAGGTAGTCTCAATCACTACTAGATATATAGCAGCAATGTCTTGATTCTTAATGTTTTGATTCCTAGATATATAGCAGCAATGTATATTATGCATTTCATTTGTTTATATTGCATAACCTAAATGTCTTGATTCCTGCAAACTAAGGTCTGAGAAATTTCTTTATGTATGCAAGTCTAGCACAATGTAAGTTTTGCAATGCTGTTATATAGTGTTTTATTTGTGGCATTTCAGAATCAATTTAAATGTTGCATGACGCATTAGCTGCATTATCATTATTTCTCATTTTCATTTATATTTAGGTTCAACCAGCAGTTGGCATAATCAAACCCGGACAGACAATCGAAGTTTCAGTTCGTCATGATGAATTCTTCCTTAAGGTAGAGTTTCTTGATGGAGGACCCCAGACTTGCTGGGGTGAAGATACCAGGAACGAAGAGGTGGTATTGCTAGTTATCATCACGGGCACCGGTTCAACCGAGAGCACAAGCCAACAGATATCTGTACGGCATTGTTTCTCCTCTGTCGAAGTCGATCAAAAAGTTCCCTCCAGAAGATTTCAATCATCCCGTCAGCAAGGATCTGATGAAGAAGATCCTGCAAATTCCTCAGATGTAGCTCCCGAATGTAGCAACACAAGAAGTCCATGAGGTTGCCCATCGAAACCATAAATGCATGCTACATGAAACAGAAACTCGAATTAGATCTTAGCAGATATATTTGTAAATGTAATTTGTTAGGAGCTTTTGTTTTTTTGTATTCTTTTCCTTTTGTTTGTTGGAATTTACAACAGATAGTATCATGACATTTAGCTCTATGAATTAGGTTGAGCCGTAGCTTATTCTTCCACATCATTATGATTGCCATTGTTTGGACTCGGGTAACGAAAAGCATATCAAGCTCTCATACGGATATTTGCAATTTCAATACGTTATGTTTGATGTGTGCAGGGTACCAAATATTATTCAGCAATTGACCAAATGACTTATTTAAAATTGTGTAATTATATTAACATTCAACTTTTTTCTGAATTTATTTCTTATTTTATTTCATCAATTACCGTGACATTATATTTAAAGAACAACACCATTATAATATTGGATTTCAAATAACAGCACAATTATAACACTGCATTTAAAAAATTAATATCACTATTTTATTGACTTTTAAATATCAACACAATTCAATATGACGGTAATTGAGAGGTAAAATGAAAAATAAATATGTATTTTAAAAAACTTAAAACTTAAGTTTTTTTTAAGAATTCCGTAATTTCAAGTGGAGTTTTGGATAAATTGCCGAAAATTATTCTTAATAATCTGTATAAAAAATTAACAATCCATTTTAGCTCCTCAGCTGGACCACCGCCAGCAGCCTTCCGGCCCGTACACGTGTACTTCCCCGCTGGACGGGCGATCAAACTACCGTCCAAATCAGCTGCTCGAGCCCATAGGAAGGCACGCATGGTTCGGCCACGAGGACGATAAGGCCGGGCGGTCTGCGAGTCCGGTTCAGGTCGGGTCCCGACAAAATCCGGGGCCACGCGATGGCGCCCATGCCCACCTTGAGACGCGGCACGCCGCTCGACCCTCTGACACTCCACGTGTCCAATCTCCAGCGTCCCCTTCTCTCTTTATAAACGCCACTGCCTTTCCTATTCCATCGCCACCAACTGTAGTCCTTCCTCTAGCCGTTAATTCATGACTATGCGTCTCGTACTCCTCCTCTTCCTCCTCCTCCTCCAAGCCCTTCTCCTCTCGCCCTTCCGCGTCTCCGCCTCCGGCGGCCGTCTGGTCGGCGGCCGCACCGACGTCGGCGACGTGGAGACAAACAAGGAGGTGCAGGAGCTCGGCCTCTTCTCCGTCCACGAGTACAACGTCCGCGTCGTCCTCGGAAACCACGGCGGCCGCCGCCGCCCCCTCGTGTTCTCCCGCGTGGTGGCGGCGCAGCGACAGGTGGTGTCCGGCATCAAGTACTTCCTCCGCGTGGAGGCCGGTGAGGTGGGGCAACGACGAAGATTAAGGTTTCGGACGTTCGACGCCGTGGTGGTCGTCAAGCCATGGCTCGGCTCCCGCACGCTCCTCTCCTTCAGCCCCGGCGACGACACCGGTGCAGGGGATATCGACGCGTAATTAACGAATAATTAAGGTGTTTAAGTTCTGTATTAATTAGGCGATAAGCTAAGAGGGTTTCGAATAAGTAAGGATGCGTGGCTAGCTTTTTGTGAGCTAGCTAGCTATTATATATCTGTATAAATGGGCGCGTGAGTTTTGCCCCACGGATATGGTTTGAGCTAAATATTTAAATTTATTCGTATTAATTTTTAATCTGATATGTATTGAATAAATAAAAACAAATTTTTATCATGAATATTTAATTTATTTACCATCTTATTGATAAAGAAAATTGAAAGTCTATGTCTTGAGAATATATAATATAAAATCATGATTTAAATATAACTTATTATTTCTAATCCATCTTCCACGCTATGTCATCTCATGTCATGATCCAAAGGAAATCGGTCTCTCGGTGGCACAGTTGGTATCAGTCGGTGTAAAATATCTAGTTGGATGTCTACTTAGTAAAAATTATTTCATTAATTCTAGAGAGTGAAACTGTCCTAAACAGAGTACAAATATTCACTATGATTATTTCATTCTAGAGAGTATGAAACGTAAGACGGCTAAAGTCACGAATTCACGTATTTACTTGAACGATCTCCAACAGTCTTGGTAAATCGTCAAGGGACTTCAGTTTTTTTACTCCAACTATCCAATGGGAAGCTCAAAGACAATCAATTCCTACAGGAACAAATTTATACCAACATTAAATTGATGTGATAATAGAAACAAAAGAAACCTATCTCTAATAAGTAATCCATATGGAATGGGCTCCGCCAACCAAAACAAGCAGCCAAACCCCAATAATTCACCAAGGACCCCACCTTTCATCTCTATTTCATTTTATAAAGCAATTTTTACATTCTCCTCAAAATTTAGCTCCTATTTTAAATTTCTCCATATTTGTAGCCCATCGCGCAGCCGACAGCGCCTGGCGCCGTTCGCGAGGTCGCCGTTTTTTTTTCGCGTCGTCTTCCTTGTCGTCGCGTAGCGAGGAAGACGCCGGCGCGGAGCTTCTTCCTCGCTGCCGGCTTCCTCGCGCGCGGACGGCGAACAGTTGGTAAACTAATAACTTAAAAAATTATATAAAAAAAATCAGCGTAGCGGTGAGCGTCCTTTACGCCGCGCGCGCATACACATATACACCAATT
>JBBPFP011068316.1:0-12595 GCA_037974795.1 Kaempferia galanga | reverse complement strand
ATGATGATGTGTAAATTTTATAAAAGAAATATTTACTATCAAGTAATTAAACAATATTATTGGATGATAATATAATTTATTTTATAAAAATTTTAGCATAATTTAATCATAAATTGGATTTTCAAATAAAATCACATTTATAATATTCTAAATTTATATATAACTGGTAGAATTAAATATTATTTAAAAAAATGTAAAATATCTATTGAAAAAAAATCCTTACTAATAATTCTTGAAATAATTTTTGATATGAAAAAAAAGAGCATAATTTAATTTTAACCTTCGTCAAAATAATTGAGAGTCAATTATTAAATTATTAAAAGGTCTAAATTTTTAATTAAATAATAAATATATCATCATTCATAAGAAAAATAACATCATTAACATTTATTTTTCTTGCACTTAATTTGTTTATCTTTCATCATATCATATTGCATTGTCACCATGGAAGTGTCAGTTGATTAGAGAGTGACAAATTTATTACAATGGGGTAGAGATAAATTTCTGACGGACATATGCTATCGGGAAAAAAACTTCTCCCACCTCCTATCCACCTAACAGTCAGCTATAAGTTGACTTCGTGATTTACATCTTTTCATATAATCTAGAGACGGATTGTGAAGGGCGCATGGGGTGGACATAATGACCTTTTACTGCATTATTACATTGTATTAATTGCATTATCAAGATTAAATATGATGAGAGATCGATTAAATAACAGTTTGAAATCAGGTAACACTGAATTTGATGCGATCAGTTCAATCCTAAGAAAGTTTATCACTGGCTGCTATGAGCTACACATGAGCGACTGAGTGTGATTCCGGATGTCCCAAGTGAATTTTGACCACTTGAGGCACCCGGAATCATATTTAACTGCTCAACATTGCTCACCGAATATATGTGAACTTAGTGATTATTCTTCCTACGTTAGTGCTTAATTTAGGAAGGATATGTATACATATGAGGGTCAAAAATCAATTTGACCTACCAACTCAACATGAGTCGACTTGAAAAATATTGAATTTGAGTTGAAGGTTTTCATGTTCGTATTGGAGATTTTCGAGTCTAATTCGGATTGATTCAGGTTGACTCAGGTTGACCCACTAATATCGGATTTAAGCTCACTCCAGACACCCCCTGGTAACTCGTCCCTAGATTATGTGAAAGGAGATAAATTACGAGGTTAATTTATAACTGATCATTAAATGGCTAGAAAGTAGAAAGGGTACATATTAGTACATAAGTCCTTATATTTTGATGGAACTATGACCCGAATGTATTTCTGAATTGGTCAACAACATTGAAAATTATATCATAATTTTACCTCTGAATGAGTATGATTCATCAGATTTACACTAGTTGTATCTACTTAAATTTAATAGAGATGTGTTCAAAGTGGACAAATAGTTATTATAGTTTGACATGAAATGAAAAATTAATTGATATAAAGATATGTACCTCCAAACTTTAATAGAAATTACTCTCTTCATAATGCAATCCTAGAAAAAAAAAATTCTTGTTGGCTTAACCTCTTTAAAGACTAATCAATTTGATAGTGAGCATGATATAGACTCTCAAATTATGACTCATTCATGTTATCAAAATAAGTCAAATGAAGAAACTAATTAAAGAGAACAAACATCATTGATGTAGTATCAGAAGACAACAAATTTAAAATATACAAATCACATGGCATTTGTATTTTCATAACTACTTGGTGATATAATGAGAAGGATGGATTACAATAAACTTCTATGTTTTCTTATATCATATAATAAACTAAGATGTTTCATTACTCAGACAACCAAAAGAAAATATCTCAAAATCAAAATATAAAAATGTAAATTTCTTTCTTTCTCATTAGAAAGGACATCCAAGAACAAAATTAATTAACGAAGAAATACTACTAGACATGATTATCAAAGCAATATTTCCTATGCGTAGAAAAGGCGATCCAAGAAGAAAAGTTAGAATTCATCAAGAGTCAGAGTTCTTGGAGGAGAATAATGCAAATAAGCAAACAGCATATTGACATCAAAAAGATCATGATTGGAGTAAAAAAATCAACAATGGCTCAATTCGGCTCAAAAGGCATGCACCTCAGCTTCATAACTATTACGTTCGACTAATCTAAAAAAAGTTGACCATCTTCTCTCTTAAATGGTCTACCAGCTAAAACTGGAGCACAATTTATGCATATTTAGAAATGAATTAAAAATAAAATAATTTCATAAATCCATTGACATCCATCATCCACACATGTGGCAAATAGTCAAGGTACGGGAAAAGTATATACTCACAAGCCGAGTTTCGAACTCTAAACTTTATGTAATAACCTCTTATACCTTAACTATCACACCACCCGAAGAAACTCCATCATCCACACAAATTCATGCATAAATTTTTATTTCCAGTGTATTCATTTTTAATTCATTGATCCATAAGCACAATCTTAATTCATTGATACTGCACGTAATAAAAATTTATTTACATATAGCATTATATAAAATACGGAAAATTAATGACAGTTCACTAGAGATTTGATTAATTTTTAAAATAAAACAATATATAATAAAGTTTAAATGAAGAATTTTTAGCAAAAAAAAAAAGCAATAGTACAGTGAACGTAATATTCATTATTTAAATATATGTGGTGATTCATTTTTAAACTCTTAAATTAATTCTGAATGCCAACCATAAATTGATGTATTAAATTGTACTTTATTGATCACGTAAAAAAATTCCAAATTAAATTCATACGTGTGGCAATCACTCATTCATGAGTTGTTGTGGTTTTAGTTCATTTTTATCATATAAATTTTATAATAAATTTAAATTATATTATTTAAATTACGCGGGTGTTATATAAATCAATATGAATAGGTGTTATGACACCCTATACACATTGAGATACCAATTTTACTCAAATCCAATGTCGAATCCAATCTCCAAACTGAATAGAAAAAGATACGAAAAACAATCAATACTTAATATTACTTAATATTCAACCCAAATGCCTAATTAAATAATATATACATATATATTAGATGAAAAAAATTTTAAAATCTATTAACTATTCTTTAATTTATTTTTTAATAATATATATATGATGTTAATTTTAATCTATTTTATTGAATGATAATAATTAGATAAAAAATATTTGATCTTTTAATTGATATTCATGTACCCATCGAATATCCAACCTAAACAAAATCCATTATCATCCCCAAATTATCCCCTCGGGACGGTGCGATGATTAAAACATAGAAGGTTATCACATGAGGTCAAAAGGTCAAAACTTGGCGCACCCGAACATGCCTCCCCCATGCCTTAATCATTTGCACTAATAGCTAGTAATCACCCGTGATTTACCTCCTTCGTGTTGACCCAAGGACGGATTGACAAAGGCGCTGGGGGCGAGCGAATTACCTTTTGCCACATTATTATCCCCAAATTCACATTAACAACGTTCAATTCTTTAAACATTGTTAATAAGCAAATTTTATATAAAAAATTTAAAAATAAAAAAATAAATTTTAGATATAAAGAATAAATAAATAGTGATATATTAATACTAAAATAAATGTGTGTTAATAAAAAGGATATATAATAAATACATTCTATTTGAAGAGGTGGAATATATTAAAGTTCAAAACAACGTGGATAATACTCATGAGTGCCATTTATGTTACATCTAAGAATTTCATTATTATGGCCCAAGACTAGTTAATATACGAAATGATACATACCCGAGTCGTCGAGATGATCATACGTACATTTCAAAACTTACGAAGCAGCTAGTTTTGAGAATATACAAGATATGTTTTCAGCATTGTTGCTCCTGTGGGATCAGACATCAAATGCCTCACAAGGCACATTCTCATGCTGTTTGGGGCTAACGCAAACATGTAGAAGGCAAACCATATCAGGTCAACGGATGAGAGGGTCGATCCAAGAAAGCCTTGCCACATCCTGCAAATCATCAAGAATACAAGATGTAATAACACCACGATGAATGATGAAAGGTCAAGTTCTCAGTCTTTATCTTTTTTCAATAATACATGAACTAAACAAATCATATTTTAAAAAATATTATGCTATTTATGGATAATATGTGTTAATTGACAAAAGTGTTTGACTTATGAAGAAAGCTTGAAAACCTTAGGATATGAAGAAGGCCAAAGAAAAATTGAATTAGAGTGGTTAAGATGAATCGATTTTAAGTTCTATTATCCAACAAAAAAAATATTAAACATATAATTAAAATGATGAAAAATGCATGGTCGAAATCTAAGCCTAATGTTTCAATTTTTATACCCCTTGAGTTAGAAAGAAATATTTGTAAGACTAGTATGGCCTATTGAAGGGAAGCCTGGTACAATAGTTAAGTTATTGTCATATGCTTCTTTTACATTATAATGTTGTGGTCACTAGTTCAAGTAGCGAAAATAGTCTCTTACGATACAAGGTAAGGTTAGAATAATATATCCAATGTAATCCGACCCTTCCTCGGGACCTCATATTGACGGGAGTTTCCTGCATGGGCTGCCCTTTTAATATGATCTACTAAACTTTATGGATCCAAGAGGTGCTTATTGGAAAATGTTAAAATGGAATAGTTCCTAGAAAGGATAAAATAATAATATACAAAGTAACTAGGAGTAGTTGCAATAGATATTAAAATGCCAAAAAATAAACTGAAACATCTTTAAAACTAATAGATTTTATACTTAGATCACCACCATCTCTAGTCCTTGAGTTGGTGTTCATGTGCTTCTTTTACATTGCAATGTTGATTACATAGAGCATAAAAAATGCAATTAACTCTTAAAACTCATGAGATGCTCACATAAACTTTAAAAATATTGTATCTTGAATAGTAAAACATGGACAAGGATAGGCGTACCAATTTGGTAAACGGAAGAATGTCCGGAAGAAAGTCCTGATTCCCTCGATATCAAGCTCTATTATCAGTGCTAGCCCAAAAAGAAAGAATGACCTTTGCCTTTTTCTTTCTTGTGGCCAAAGAACTTTCCATGCTGCAAGAAAACAACAGAATAGATGATATAATATTAAGTGCAGGACAACCAATTGAAAATAAATGAAAAACAAAATCCCTCATAATGCTTGGGTTCCAAAATAAATTCAAAAAATAAAATAAAATGTGGACACCCAACAATCAGCGACTAAAGAAATGGATTATTAATCTCTATCTCCCTAATTCAAAGATGTCCTTTAATTTTCTAACCAATATAACATTATTTTATCCTCTATGGCCTAAATTATATACTTTGAAGTTGTTCAGTCTATTATTCATAATTGTCATAAGTGTCAATATAATATATAGAAAATATAATGATAAACATAGAAATATATTATCATAAATATGGTAAAATATTATTGGGAATAGGGTAATATATTATCATCAATATGATAATATATTATAATAATTATTGTAACAATAAATATAGAAATGATAATAAATATGGTTTCGATTGCTGTTAAATTATCAATAATTGAAATCAATTTTATCTTTGTCATCATTACAGTCACCTTTCTTGTATACTTGAGGTCCAGCAAGTAATTAATTTTCTGCAGCTGATCAAGTTTCAAGCTTTTCCTTTGAGAATTTGCAAATCGGTGATCGAGGAACTCCATAGTGGCAGAAACACATACACATGATCATTGTTTCTAGATGTGATTTGTATGCACTAGTTGTTTTCGAACATCTATACTCTGCATTCATGAACCAAAAGGGCCACTTAACTTTTTTGCTATGATCTAACAGATGGCATCTTGGAAGCTGAAAAAGATGGTGATCGTTTCACAGAGCCATATTTGAATGTGATACTTAAGTGCTAATTCAGAGAGATTGAGCAAAACATGTTGTTCCACCTGCTGACCGGGAAGTGAACAGATTGAGGCAATGAAATTGCCAGACATCTTTGAGCAAAACATGTTGTTCCTCTTCCGGATTAGAGTTTTCTACCTTTAGTAACAACAAGCAAAAGCTTCAGATTTGGAGTCTTTTTCTCAATAGTTATATTGTACTCCCAGCTCCATCTCGTCCTCATCTTTTACTCATCCTCTTCTATGTTTGCTGTTAGAGCTCAATACAAAGCTCCATTTTCTTCTCTTTTACTGTGCTTGTTGTTAGGGCTCAATGTTAAATAATTGTCGTTGGGTGACTGAATAAATGACCTAAAATTAAAAGAACTACTTAATTCTCACAAGTAACTTCCTAAAATTACTCTCATCTAAGCAAATTTTGTTATCAACAAATTCATACATCATTAATCACAAATGGCTATTTCATAACAAACTCAGAGATATCCTTCCATCTGCTAGGGTTTCAATCCATACTAAAACAAGATGTATCAATGGTGGTGATGATGTAGGAGAAGGCAAAATTAAAGTAGGAAGAAGAAGAAATAGAGGCGGCCTCGGTCACAAATCCCTCACATGAAATTATTGGCCGATGGATCATGAGCCGAGTTGCTCATGGATTGACCTATTAGAAGAACCCTAATTCACAAAATCCCCAATTCACCTCGCACAACCCTCTCTATTGTTTGTCTCGTAAAGAAAGGCTTGCAGCTAGGTGGTGGCTCACAGAACTAAAGAAGATGCTCACCCTCTATTCTATGTCGCACCTCCCATTGTAGATCCATTGGCATCTCATGGCACGAGGTACACACGCATGGTTCCCCAGCAGCTAGGTGGTGGCTCACAGAACTAAAGAAGATGCTCACCCTCTATTCTATGTCGCACCTCCCATTGTAGCTCCATTGGCATCTCATGGCACGAGGTACACACGCATGGTTCCCCCAGCCTATGTAAGTTGTATCAATGTGTCATTGTGTCACTCGGTGATAAACAGAGCAGTAGCTTTTGTCCACGCCAACCAGCACAAAATAAGATTTGGATCATTGTTTCATAAAACAAAGTTACAAAGAAGCGGAGATATGGCTTCCACCAAGAAATGTATGATACGAAGAAACATATTAGTGCAGAAAGCCTAATAGATATAGTTTGAAATAAAAAAATAAAATAAAAACAAACAAACCAACAATCCTGAAAAGAAAGACAAGGAATAATAGATCTCTCAAAAAATGATAATTCATACCAAGCATCGAAGGAGTACGATAATTTTGCATCATTGAGTTCTTTTCACAAAATATATCTTTCTTCAATATAGATGCTATCGCAGATGCATAATTTGGAGCTTCTGATAGGGACCGGACGACCGAATATCCTGTTTATTTACCAGCAATAAATAATGTTGCTGCAGACATGAACATATAGAAAGAAATTACTAGGTCAGTGAAACCACAATGGAAATTGAGTTCCTACCTGTAGCTGGATGCACCATGCTAGCTGCAGCACCAAATGCAAGGTTCTTCTGTTCTGTGTTTGGTAATGACCCGCCAACAGGAATATATGACCATTCCTACAGAATATTTTACAAAGTTATTTCCTGAAAAGGTAGAGGCATGAAAATCCATGCATATCAACAAGCTCTCCTTAAACTTTATTTAGTAGAAATTTATGACTAGCAATCATAAGATTTCAAAAGTGCATGACAATCTGTTTCTTAGGGAATATTGTTTAAGGCAACTAGTCAAGAAAATCAATGTCCACCTAGGGCATAGCTTCTCAAGGCAACTAGCCAAGACAATCTGTGTCCATGTAGAAACAACTACTACAAAATCCACTATAAAAATATACAAACTGTCAGGATAAGAGAGTGAACAAACTTGAAAATTAAAATGTTTGCATCAAAACATAAGGTAATAAAAGTGTCAACAACAGTAGTACCAGTCCCAAAAGATTGTTGTTTTTATTCAAATTCACAAAATAAAGGAAGGACATGGCTGTTGAAACTTATGCCAAAATGGAAATTTTCAGGCATAACAATGAACTATTCTGTTCAAAATCTTGGCTTCAATTTCAGAAAAAAAAATTATGTTTCTTTCATGGTAGGTGATTAAGAAAGATCATACATATCTCAGCAAACAACATGATTTCTTAGCAAAGAAAAGGACTATAGATATTGATGCCATATACATGATATTCAAATGAACTTTCAAAGACACTGGTAGTAGTCTGACAGCTCAGCCTTCATGTGTAAGTATACTCCTTTTCTTTCTTTCTTTTTCTATTTTTCCAATATAAAAAGAAAATGTAGAAACTTTCAAATGTTTTACCTCTTCATATACTTTCAGCACTTTAACACCCATAGTGTCCAAACGAGACATTAGTTTCTTCTTTAGAAGATCAAAAGGCATAGCATTTCTTGATGCTAAACATGTTTCCTGTATTCATGTCATGTTTAAGCCATCCATTACAATGTAAATGAGATTGTATAAAAAAGGAAAGTTTAAAAAAATGTTAAAAATGAAACCTCAAAAAAGACCCTTGTAGGAGACATGGGCATGGCATAGAGAAATGTTGGATACTCTGCCTCAGGACATCTTTGTTTTTCCTCCATATAGTCTCTGTAGTCCATGAAAACCATTAAGTCGGGATCATATGGGTTGTTTTCGACCTGAAGATGAGATCAAATAGAATGTTTAGCAAAAAATAATTACAGTTAAAGTTTTCATGTCTAATAGCATCACATGTGACATTATTGAAATATTTTTTTTTAAAAAAAAACCATTTTTAGTTTCCTTACCTTGTTGATATTCATTTAGCATGAGGAAAAGAATTAGTTAACTAGTAGGCAAAGTTTCAGGACTAAGGTGTGCTGAGAGGCCAAGTGAACCCTCTATAAGCCCAAGAATAGATGAGAAAAAGAGGACACAAAAAGCAATATTGTTCAATCAATCGGCCAATGTTCACAGGCAAAAAGACAGATCGTCAATTAAATTCACAAGAAAGGAGCTTGTCCTAGCTCATAGAGTAGAAAAACTCTAGTACCATATATAAAGACATCCAAAATATTTTAATGACGGCTCATGAAACAAGGATATCCCAGTATAAAGACTCTCATCAGAGTTGCATAAGATAGCTAAATTCCTTGCAATATTTACAATTTCTTCATAGAGCCTTTAAGCTTGCATATGGAAAACAAGCATTTGAATCTTGTGAAACAGCGTAGCTGAAAGAGCCAAAATGAATAAAAATGGGTTTCAAATGGTTGATTGTAGGCAATGTTTGCCATTAATCAATCATCCACTCTGAATGGTGATGAAAATGAGTCATAAGCACAAATGCAAATGTCATTTATATCATGGACATATTTGTAATGTTTAAGTTGAAATAACTGACTTTTGTTCCAGTAACATGGAATCAAAGACCTTGGTGTTTTGCTCTCTCTCTCTCTCTCTCTCTCTCTCTCTCTCTCTCTCTCATACCAATAAAGTTTTAATTGCTTTGTTAATTTTCAAATGATTATCTGGCATTTTTTTTATTTTATGATGATTGTTTTGCTCAATTCTATCTTTGGCCTCTAGGGATAAAAGTATAACCTATAAGTCTAAGGCTTCATCATTAAGTAACATGTTGATTGGTTTTCAAAGGGATCAAGTCCTTCTAAAGAATTACCAAAGGGCTCTTTCAAATTCCATCAGAGGTTTCATCTAGGTTAAGTCATCATGGGGGTCGAATCTTATAGTTCAACTAGATTCATCTTATTTTAGGTGAGGTAGAGACTTTCTTTTTCCTCTAGTATATATATTTCTTCTCCTTCCTTTTCTTCCTTCCCAGTGGTATAGTCTCCTTGGCATTCATCTTCATCAAGTCGTGTCACAAGGGGGAGTCTATGGGTACTTGTCTTCCTCTTCCTTCCCAACAACCTTGTTTTGTTCTTCCTTCTACCAATATATACAATTTTATAATATTTGCATGTATCATATGCATGGTAAAGAATTAAACCAAAAAAAAATCTTATTCGCATTTTACATTCACATTTTACAACATCCAACAAAGTTCAAGTTGTGCTTTCCATCTCTAGTGAAGACCTACCAGAGAAATATTATATTATGCGTTGATGTAATTCCCGCTTTAAAAGAAATACTTGATTCAATTAAGAGATTAGTTCCTAAGATTTCTCACTTGCTCTCTCTCTCTCTTTTCTCTTTCTTTGTCAAAGTGTTTAGTTTATAGACAAAGACATAGTTGGTTATATGCAAATCTAAGTTTTATGTAACGAGTTAGACATAGATAGTATTTTTACCTTGAGCTTACAAGAGAATGTTAAGAGTATTAAGTTAATAGGATATTATACAGTGAGTAGAGATTTAAGATTTTATAATATTTCTATATATAGCCATAAAATGGATATCCCAACGTAATCATCATAAGACAATATAATATCGTCTTTCTTATATTCTGGAGCTTATTGACTGGAATACCTTTAGTCATTGGGATTTTTTTTAAAAAAAAATGCCTAATGCAAGCTTCCTAGAGTGTCTTTTGGAAATAAAGAGCTCTTCGACAAATCTTTTCATGTTCTTCTTGGTCTCCTCACTCATAATTTTAATTGTCAAAGAGATGAATTATGGCCATGAAATTTTAATGTCTCCTTTCCCTTGTCTATGTTAATTAGAGATTCCTTTGCTCTAAATCACCTTAACATGATCTTTCATTTGAAGAATTGACATGATGTTAAGGATAAAATTAAAGCAATAGCACAAAGTTTAATATGGAATATGTCCATAAACAAAGGAGAACACATTGAATATGATAACTATACAAGATTTTGATACTACTCATCTACTAAGCTTGTTTGTTTCTTGTCTAAAGAAATTAAATAGAGAAATAAGTTAGCAAATATTACAAAACATCTACTCTATAGATTACACCTTACTAATATCGAAATGAGTGCAGTGGATCATATAGAAGTGAAGTTTAAAATATGTTCCATTTTGAAGTTTTAGTCCTCACCCACAGCCATAATAGTATGGTTTCAGCAGCATGTTATGTTGACAAAAGACACACTTTGAAGTATGCAGAGATGAATTTAGACTGATTTTATTCTTTTAATAATTTCATTAAATAAAAGAATGTCCAAATGAATTCATATAAAATTCCTCCTATTTTTTTTTTTCACTTAACATGTTACTTTTAAAAATAAGACTAGAGCTTTAGAAAAACATGTTACAAAAGGATATAAAGCATTACTTAAATTCATTTTAGCACATGCCCACGGGAGCAAACAAGCCATCAATCATGCCAATCAATAGTGGGTTTCAGTGATCTATCAGAATGCTACATTCCGATCATGTCGCTTGACACAACATGAGATTTCAAACCAAGGTTTAAAACCTCAATCCGTGCCGATGTTTCGGTCCCAGACCAGAACGATATGGTTTCGATATCTTATCGTACCGTGCCGATACCTTTTCGGTATTTTTAATTTATATATAGTAATTATTAAATAGATATATTCATTGTGTACAATTTTTTAAAAAAAGTTGTACATTGATGTTATATAAATTCTTAATTATTGAACAACTTCATATTGTTAGAAAAAACAATTAAATATAATTTTTTTAAAGAAAAATTGATCTAACAATAACTTGAATTAAAATTGATACATCATAATATGTTACATTATTAATACCAAAAACAGTGGCGTGTATCAGATAGAAGCATTGGTTCTTGTGTCATTCTACTTAGGTCAACTCCATGGTTCTCCAAGACTCCAACGCCCAAATTAAATAATCATATCATGATGTGCAATATTGATATTGATTTCTCCACATGTCCATCAGTGTGTTTCGATTCATCACTTGATGTTGGATTTGAACCAACACCACTGAAATCGGAACGACTAGGGGTACAGGCACAGGATAAGGAAAAGCATACGCCCTCGAGCTATGGAATGATGGATCACCATATAATGCATCAGAGTTATAATAAAAAGGCTGCGAGTATGATGAACTTCGACTAAATCAATCTCAGCTAAACTCTCCCACATATTTTGATAATTATGAGCTTTCTTTTGTTTGTCACCCTTATATCGACGTTGATATTGAATAGTGTTAATTCTACCTTCATGATCATCATCTTGAGTTGCATCTGTGTAATCGACCTCACATGTCCATAGCTTCGGTGCTAGAGAAGAGGAACATAATTTTTACCACCAGATGCATCACCACTGTTATCACTTGCATGAGTACTTACACTGCTATCAACATCACTATCCTCATTTCGAACTTCTCGTCAGACTACAATGCCACGTGATGATGTTTCATCACTGTCATCATGTTCTTACACATCAATTGCATCGAGTGGATTTTCTCTAATTCTCAATTGACCTCTTCGCACAAAAGGAGGAGGTTTGCCTTTTTGTTTCTTTTTTGTAAAAATTGATGGAGTTTTGCCTTTGCCTTTATCTATAGACTTTGGTTGGGTTTGGGGTTGAGATGTTTGAGAACGTCTAGACCGAGATCCAAAAAATCGAAATTCTGGGTCAAAAGAAAAATTATCTTCTTCTTCACAAATATCTCCTCTAGCTTGTATTTATTCAATCTGTTAAGTAAGAAATTGAGATGGTCATGGTGGGTCTCCTGCTTCAGCAAGTAATGGATTCTCAGCCTCAACAGCGCTCCACCAATCCATCATAGGATCATTCTCAGTTTGGACA
>JBBPFP011068208.1:0-25057 GCA_037974795.1 Kaempferia galanga | reverse complement strand
CCACCAGGGCTTCCTGCCTGCTGCTCCACCACAGCAGGGCTTCCTGCCAAGCCTCCACCAGCTTGGACTTCCTGCCAAGTCTCCACCAACTTGGACTTCAGCCTGGTGTCTGGTCCTTAAGACCCAAACAGTCTCCTGCACACTTGGTAGAAATGTTAGCTCACAAATAACTAACTTTAACCACTTTGTCATTCATCAAAACTTGAGTTCAATCGTTAGTGCTTATTGCACCAACACAATCTCGCAGCAAGGTCTAAGCCCCCGAGCTTGGCCACGGTTGGTCAAGCTATTGGTAAGGGTTGAGCCCACAAGCTTGGTCACGGCTGCCCAAGCTCGTGGCTAAGGCTAATGCCTTGACAGAGGGCACACCCTGTCTCACGACCAATGGGAAGGGGAGGGAGAGGGAGGAGGGTTACTTACATGCCGGAGAGAAGATTGCATACTAGAGATGACGATGTCGACGATCACAGTGAGAGGGAATAGATAGTTCAGATGGGGAAACTAGGAAACTCTAAATTTGCTAAATTGGTGATAGCATGCACTTTTTTCCGTTGCTAAATTAACGATGAAATTAAATTTTAGTCACAAATTTATATCAGTTAAATGATTTTTATTAATAATGAGATTGAGATAGAATTATAATTTCATCGCTAATTAGTGACTATACTAATATTCAGTCATTAATATAACGACACAATTATAATTCCGTCGTTAATTATGGATTTTCTTATAGTGTAACAAAGGATCGGAGCAAAAATGATTTGTCATTATTTTCCCCATTTTAATTATTTTTTATTTTTATCATTAGTGATCGATTTTAAAAATTGATCATTATTTTATGATTGAATTTTAAAATGACTTTACATTTACTCTAATTTAGGATCGAATTAACTATTAAAACAAAATTTGATTAGCGACCAATGTTTAAAATAGATCCCAAAATAGCAATTGACGAATACTTTCGGACGTTAATTTTTAACCTTACTAATTGAATTAACAAACGAAATAAAATTTGGTTGTTAAATAAATATGCATTAAAAGTTTACCGTAGTAAAGACATTCGTTCTTATTTTTTTCTCCTGGATGCTCCTCTCCTGGGGTAACTTCCCCTTCCCTTTCTTCTTCCGTTTGACAACGATAGGCCTCGGCAGCACTGTCTGTGGCCGCATCGGGCAGGCAGACGATTGAACATTCTGCTAGTCCCATTGTTTGAGAGGAATCACCTAATGACAATAAAATACAATCAATGCTTCAGGACATGACAAATACGTTTGATCTTTCAAACATAGATGTGATACCAACACATGTGCTCCAGAAGCTATATGATATATTAAAGACTAGGGGAAGAGAAATACAGAAAAACATTCATTCTCATCCTTCCCAATTATCTGTTATTCCAAAGCTATTAAATACGAAGACAGGACATCATTTATCTGAATTATCTAACACAAGCTAAGTGCATGTATCAAAACTTTATTATCCCTCAAATCTAACCGTAACTAGTTTTGTATATTATACGTTAATAATATTTTCTTCTATAAGACGATACGACTATAAGATCTACACAAATATCTCAGTCCCATAAAGAGGGATGGGAGGAATGAGGACATAAAAATTGGATGCCCCCTTCCATTGTTATTTTTCAATATTTCACCATAAAATGACCTCAACTCGCCCAAGTCGAGGCTTAAGTTTTTTCTAGTCCTGTTTATTACGTTGGTTCCTTTGGACGTATAAGGCTCATCAAGGCAGACCCACCGGAGCAACTCGATAAACATTGGACCTCACTAAGTCCATTTTAATCACCAATTTTGTATATATTGCATGTCATGCATGCTACATGTACATTTACAAGTTGATTGGTTCTTCCTTTCTTTCAAACCCTTGAAGAGTGTTCAGTAAGGTGAAAGAGTGGAAAACCTGTTCCATAAATTGGAAAGGTGGACTATTTCATGAGCAGCTACCTTCTCACAAAAAGTACTTCATCCTACATAGAGGCAGTCAAGGCAATAGAGCAGATTGAATTACCGACTCTGGGATTCATAAAACCTATTGAGTTCCAAGGCCCTTTTAGGAAGTTCAGCCATTATCAAGCAATCGCCTTAAATCCTGAGGTAAAGGTAAAGGTACAACGGTAAGGACTTAGGGTAGTAGCTTCATTCTGATTATTGCCTTCACTAGGTTACAGAAATTAACCTTCGTTTGTTCTTTGGAGTGTTGGTAAAAAATTGAATACCAGGTGCCAACTGAAAACAAAAAACCCTCATAACAAAATTAGACCAAAGATAATACTTGGTGATGCTTTAGTTCCATCCAATAAAGGAACATGCATATATTCTACGTGCTAGGACCCCAAGTAGATAAACAAGAATGCAAATCTTAAGCACACCGTTTTAAGCAGTCTTAGCTATTATGTGACACCACAGGAGCATACACAGTGCACCATCTTAGCCACAAGAAACAATAAGTACACTCCATGAACAGCAACTAAATCTTGCATTTTGACATGTTTGTAGATGATATTGCACAAAACTATATATGACATTGTGAGTGTCCAGGCAGACAAAGATGCGCTTTCATACTCCAAACAAAGACTCGGGCAGTTATTTGGTCAGGAAATAGATGAGCAAGAAGAGAGCCACAAAAGAGGCGATGAGGGTCGCCGTTCGACGGCTTGATTTAGTCTCGAAAACCTAACACACAAAAAGGAGCTTGGAATTTTGGATATGGAAGTCACTGAGGTTAATAAATTTTTGTGCTTGCTTACCAGCTTGAAGCGATCCACTGTTCCAGAAAGAATTCCCCTCGACGAATCCATGTCACTACCCTGAAATATTGACATACATTGGCGGTGATGAAAATGAATTGAGGGAGGGAGGGAAAGAACACGGTGGATTATATACCATGTGATCCAGCACTCTGTTGTGACTCTCAACCTCTTCATGTATATCCCCTGTCAACTGTAAAAGAGCATCGAATGATATCATAAGCAGTTGCTAAGAGTCAACATAATTCTAGGTACAAGAATCAAATTGAGACAAGGTCTGACCAACTTTGTCTTATGGTCCAGTCATCTAATGGGTCAAATAGTAGAGAAAGATTTATGTGTCATCCACTTAAATTGTGCATGGATCAGTTTTCGTGTTAGTGTAAGGTTAGTAGTTAAGGTAGTTGAATTCCTGATCTGTATGGCCGTCATTAAGAGTACCACATTAAAAGCCTTTGAAGCCCAGTGCCACCTTGATTGTAGAGAGGCATGGCATTCTTGCCAATCATCCATGTTTCCAACCCTGATCCTACACCTAAGTGTATATTATCATGCCTAATGAGTAAATGACATAATTTTGAAAATTTATATTAAAAGCTTCTTATTTGACAACTATCCAAAGCTATTCTGATGCCCATTTAAAAATGTAGGTATCTATCAGATCAGATCAATTTTCAGCAGTCCTAAAAGAACTCAGAAATTAGGTTAATTCATAGATAGAAAAATTTCTCAGTTGGAAGAGAGATTTTTTCAATGTTGCAGAGATATAAGATAAACAAGGCTCTTGCACCTTCTCAACCCATCATTTATCGATTCTTCAATTTAAGCAGTCCTAAAGGATCATGAAAACTCAGTTAATATATTGCTTGAGAAACTTCTCTTGATCCTCTGTATGTTTCGTATCTACCACTTAGCATCAGTTACCTATCATTCAGTAGTCCCACTTGTTGTTCTAATAGTTCACTAGATGCACCTTGAAAAGAGTAACCAATTTAGCAACTATTTGAGAAACAAAAAGATCAGCCTCAAATTTTCTTTTGCATCATTTGGCTACTCATTACACTCGAATTACTATCTTGTACTTACCCTCTTCAATATGCTGACTCTATCTTGTAGACCTTCAATAGCCACATCGTTATCATGCTCAGAAATTTCATGAGATGAAAATTGTGAAGCTCGGATGCCACCTTCTTCAATTCCATCAAAAAGAGCTGCTCTAGTTCCACGATAGTCCCTATAATTGGGTGAGTGTCAGAATAATCCAAATATGATGATCATAATATAAAAGACATCAGATACTTTTAAGGTCCAAGAAAAATTTTCTAATAAAAGAATAGTAGCTAATACTTGAACAAACCTAGCTTATGTCCTAGAAATATAATGATTAGTAGGTTTGCAACACAACAGATGCCATGAATATGCAATAATGGAATCAAAGGCAATTATGTAACAAGGAACCTCAAAACATATTGAGAACTGCACAAGCAATTCAAATCAAACAAAAGCAACACAAATGATAAAATTTCCAGGACTTATCCTCGTAATTTTGTGGCTGTAGCTGGTACATACAGTAAACCCTACATAGGCAATCAAGCGGTAAAATTCATGGTGCTGAACCCAAATATTTGGGACAAACATGGTCTGCTTTCGTTTCTTTCTATTTGTTTCTTCTCTTCCAAGAAAAAGGGATCGTGTGCTCATGCAACACTCAAATACACTTGAGCAAGTAAAAGAACAAATCAGAGGGTAAAACAAAAGCTAAGTTCTCATGTTGATCATAAGCAGGCACAGAGACAGGTCATGACAAACCTTCTGGAGTTCATGGCCACGCTAGATTCAGACGACCTTTTTTCCGTCAGCCTTCCCTCACAATTCTCCTCTGCACAGTTCGATAATTCAGAAAGGATTTCAGAAAGCGAATGTATTGAGTAAGGGTTCCAAAACAATATCAAATTCGATCCAAATATCCAATCACACAACAAAGTTTACAAATCTCACCACAGAATCAGCGAATGCATAACCCGAAAGAAAAATTAGCACAAGAAAAATAGAGAGGCCGGAATCAAATCGAACATCTTGAAAGAATACGACAATATCCGCCAAAAAAAAGCAGCTTCGTCACAGAAACATACGAAAATAACTGATAAAATGCAGGAGAAACGAGAAAAACCTTCGGATCTCACAACAATTCGCCCAATCAAAAACCCTAAGTCGATTCAAATTCAAAATCGTTCGAATTGGGTAAATAGAACCTCAATTGATAGAAAGGAACGGATCTTACTCGATTGCGTCGGCAATCTTCGCGTCCCGAGTTTTTCAAGGGTTTCGATCGAGATCGATTGCGAAAGAGACAAAGGGGAAGATATAATTTCCTCCCTTTTTATTATAGCCGTACGATACTTGTCGGTGGTGATCTCACCGTTCACAGAGTGTTTCAATAATTGCAAAGCTTTAAGTGTTATTATATTATTACAAATGATAGGGGGCAAAGTAAAAAACTTTCCAAACAGGCAGATAAACCGATAGGACAAAGAACGATTTCTTCCTCCGATTCCTTCTTCCTGGATCGTTAATGGCGGACGATCTATTCCAGGGCTTGCCTCCTCCCTCCAGTGCCCCTTCTCCGCCGCCGGAGAAGCGTTCGGCCTCCCCGATCCAGAGGGATTCACCGCCGCCGCCACCGCCAGCTCCTGCGCCTATACTCAAAAGCGCCCTCAAGCGAGACAAACCCTCAGACTCCCAGGACCAAGGTGCGTCGACGTCCTTATTCATAAATTTGATTTATTTTTGTTCTCGCTATCTCCTCTTCGTACTCGTCTTTCTGCCTGATTCAGTAGCTGTGATTGTAATTTCTCTTGCTTCGGCGATTAGGGTTTCTTCTGGTTCGATTGTCCACGAGGCTTTTGATTTCCTGATTTCTGTGCGTTGCCTGTTGTTAACGAAAAGGAAAATTCCCCCCTAATAATTGCTAAATAACTTGGTCCAATTAACTGTTTTTTTTTTCATTTTAGTGATGGACAGTCAGTTAGGGATTCTGAAACTTAAATGGATTGAATAAGGCGAATCAATGTGATTGTGCCTCGCAGCTTTGGTTTTCCTTGTTCACATGAAATTATCTTTATAATTTTATATCAATTTCTGTACGAGTATGAAGGTTCCATGTTCGTTTTTGGGACATGTAAACATTTTAGAAGCATTGATATGGAAACACTTTAGAAGTATTGAACTATGTTATAGTGATAACTAGAATGTCAGAGTTGCAATATAAAACTTTTTGACTATTATCAATCCATAAGTTATTGGATATAAGCTCTATTATCTACTTCAAATCACTATAACGTCAGAGTTGCAATACAAAAACTTTTTTGACTATTATCAATCCATAAGTTATTGGATATAAACTCTATTATCTACTTCAAAGCTCGCTAAAGTTTCATGAGCTTAGTACCTATAGTTTAAGTGTCCGCGTAATGGTGCTGAAAGTATCATCATGCCCCAAATTTGGAAATTGTTCACATTTTGGTTAGTTTTTTAGGAAGAACTTGTTCCATGGTTAACTTTTTGAGTCGTTCTGTTCTACTTGCCATCCAGCATGTGAAAATAGTCCATACAAATGATATTAAAGGTCTTGGCTCATGAGGCTCCCTTGAGCATCACTACTTGCTTAGATTCAGTGAGCTAGGATTCTGTTCTCGCCTTTTGCAAGCCGGGGCTCCGCCGAGAAACTTCCTCAAGGCTTTTTATGAGGACCTAGCAAAACTTCTACGAGCTGGAGATAGTTGGTGAGATCTTCTGTGAGGTTCCTCTCCCATTTCTTCTTTTTCTTCTTTCCTTGGTTCCTCCTGATCAATGCCGAGTTGCACCACTTTGCTATGCAATCAGCACCATTGGTATCTCCTTCCAGATGGAACCCCAGCACGGAACAAGATTTTAAACCTTGCTTTCTTGTTTCCTTTAGGGAGGATAGATGAATAAGGATCTGTAAAGACTACCCAAATAAGTGGTCAATGCTTGATGGTTATGGCTGTGGTAATTTCATTTTTTTTGCCACTGACAATACTAACTTTTTTATTACTTGCAACCTTTTGAATCAAACTCTACATATGCAGCACCCCAGAAGCGTTTAAGGTTCAAAACAAGTGTGGATGCGACTGAAGCACAAGTGACGCAGGCGATGCACAAAATAGCTTCACATATAAAAAATCGTGCAAAATTTGGTAAGGCATCAAAACTTGCCATGCAATTAATCCAAGCCGGAAGTGTCAAGCCAGGAACTAGCAATCAGTTTTTTGATATTCTGGAAGCTGCAATGTCTTCTCCGTTGGTTTGTAATGAGCCCTCATTGAGAATGGATTATCAAGCCTTATTTTCAGCAGTTCAAGATGTTGCAGATGTAAGTTAATATCGAGGGCAATCCTGTTTTTATTGGAAAAAGAGTTTACGACAATATCCTTGTTTTATGTTGAGACTTGATACACTTGTTCTCTGGTTGAATTAATGCTATAATTTTCTTATTAACTGCAGGTTTTCAATAAACAACAGAGAAATCAGCTGATGACGTGGACTTTGCGGGCAGTTGTTGCTAATGATCTCTATACTGATGATAGTTTTGTGGTATGCATTTCTAAACTACAAATTTATGTACTGTTGCATTAAACTCCATTCAATTTCATGTGTTGTCTGAGTTCAAAAAATCTTGGGAAAGTTATTCTTGATGTTTCCATGAGAGTTATTCCTAGGAAGATAAACCCACAATGTTATTCTTAATTTTCCCAGTAAAGGATATCATTTGATTTTTTTTTCGTAGTTCCCTAAGGGATGAGGACATTAGATTAGAGTTAGTTGTAGGTCTGAGTTATTGTCTATTGTCCCTAAGGGAAAATGGAGACAGTTTAGTAGCCAACAAGAAAAAAACTATGCGCAAGATGACTGCCTCCCAACCAAAATATGACTGCCATGGTCAAGATGTGGCAAAAGAAGCTCAAAGCAATAGAACTAGTCCTTTTAACAACAGCGTGCCAACTTGCTTCAAAATTATGCGCAAAAAGTCGATGCTCGCATTTTGTAGATTTGTTCACATCAGAACATATTCTGTGTAGGTTGAAAATATAGTAGGCTTCTTGACTTAAGAATCTTTCTTTTTCTGGGTTCACCTACATTATAACTGACAAGTCATAATTCTTAGTATTCAAAAGCAGCTGGAAAGATCAAAGAAACCATTTCTAGCCTCCCTCAAGCTACCGTAGATGATGATAACGAAGAAGCCGCAGCATTAGCACTAGCGGAGAACAACACAGTTGGCAAGGACACAGCTGAACATGAGGCTACTTCATCGGATGCCCTCACTGAAACTGACAACAATGCTTCTGATCCATTTGGATTAGATAGTCTGCTTCCAAGTAAATCCAAGAAAGACGAACAACCCAAGACAAAAGATGCAGTAAGTTTAAGCAGAAAAGCTTCCGACGACATTGAACACAAGAGATTCATTAAATCTCAAAGAGAAGTCTTATTATTATGTTTGGAGATTGCTGCTCGGCGCTATAAAGTTCCTTGGTAATAGACTTGTTCATTGCTTCCTATACAAACCATTCATTGGCTTGTGCTGATACCTTGCCCTCGTTTCATAACAGGTGCCAAACAGTAATCGATATATTGGTTAAGCATGCCTTCGATAACATAGACAGATTCACATCTCAACAAAGAGACGCGATCGAGAAGCTATGGGCTTCCATTAGGGAACAGCACATCAGAAGAAAACAGGGCAAATCGGTAACTGGTAAACTCGACATGAATGCATTTGAGTGGCTCCAGGAGAAGTACGCAAATGAGAAGATTAGCATTCGACATGCTGTTGGAGGCAGTGGTGAGCGACGTGCTCAACAGTGGCTAGGTTAACATTGTCGATGACATCAGAAGGTCGATATGAAACCAAAATGTGATCCCTCGTTTCAGATGAAATGAGGTGGCAATGTAATTGTACGTCCAAAACTTTGGTGATTACACTGTCAGTTCTAAATAAACTTAGCTCAGAATCGAACTGGATCGAGAGATATACAGCCTAGTTTGTTGTTGAACGAGCTGTTGGATGAAAATTCTCAATATTAAAGCTTCGTTTATTAATATCAACAACTAGAGTTGTTGTCTAGTCTGCTGCAGAATTAGTCATTTGATGAGCATTCTCAATGTTGTCTCATAAAGGAACTGGACCTCAAGATCTCCCACCTTCTATCACTCTGTGACCGAGGGGTTAAGATTCACAAACACACTCATCAATGTTGTTAGCTACAAAGCTACAATACAACACTTGACAACAAAAATATTTCTAGCTTTTATCGATGAATTTAGTGAACATCAATGAGACTATAATCTCCCTGAAAACATTAACTGAGCTCCTTTCCTCTCTTGAACCATGGAGGCATGGCTGAATCTGTAGACATGGTTGCAAAATTTAATTGCAAATAAGTCGTAACAAAACAGGGTACTTTCACCATCAACAAGTCTCCATCTCTAAATTTTATTATTTATTGTATTGTATTGTATTTAAAGTTTTTCCATCGAAAAAAAATTAAAGAAAAATATGGTTGAAATCCCCTTAGCGTCGTAACCTTACCAGTTTATCTTTCCGGTCCCTCCACAAGCACTGCAAGATCTAGTTGAGGAGCACTTTGAACAATAACTCCACTTCTTTGGAAGTCTGAAAAACCAAAATTCTTTAGTTAGCACAATAGATCATCTTGATTGTGCAAACAAACGTCAAGCATACCCTGCGGTGTATCGAGTGGCCATGTTCTTCGCGCTCAATCTAGCTCTTTCAGCACTTTGGTCAGACAATTTCTTGAGCACAAATCCTTCCCCGTTGCATTCCGCACAGATACCCGAACCACCGCAATCTTCACAAGCTCTGGAAGCATTCTACATCTAGTCGGAGAAAGTTAGCTAGTCGACATCTAGTGCAAAATAGTAAAATCTGTGGTGCAAGCAATTTGAGAATGTACGATGGCAGGTTCAGGAGCTTTTGTTGTTCTTGCGAGGAGTGATGCTGCAGTACCCACAGCCACAGCAGCGATTACAACCGATGCAGCGGTTTCAGGTAAAGCAGAGAGCCCAAGGTGCTGATTTCGTTGCCTTTCAGTTTCATAAGGCTTGAACTTGAGAAAGTTGACAAAGTGAGCATCATTTGCAGTTTGGATCTTGCAGTGCAAAGCTATAGCTGTTTCAGACAACATTATGGTCAAGGACAATTTAATATCATCATCATCAATTCGTGCAACTCACAAATAATAATACAGGAGCTTATACACTTCAATAGCATGTCAAATAGAAACGAGAATGGTACAATGTGCTCAAACTCGAGAAATCATCATTGTCATCATCATCAAATAGTTAAGTCACAAATAATAACATAGGATGGTATATACTAAGTCTCCAATAACATGTCAAATAGGAGCAAGAATCACACAATGTGCTCAAACTCGAATGATATCATCATCGTCATCATCAAATCCTATAAGTCGCAAATAATAATACAGGCGGGTATATACTTCAGAATGTGCTCAAACTCGATTAATATCGTTATCATCACCAAATCTTGTAAATCACAAATAATAATACAGGAGGGTATATACTTCAATAGCATGTCAAATAGAAGCAAGAATGGCAAGATGTGCTCAAACACGAGTAATATCATCATCATCAAATCATCTAAGTCGCAAATAATAATACAGGACGGTGTATACTTCAATAGCATGTCAAATAGGAATAAGAATGGCACAATGTGCTCAAACGTGAGTAATATCATCTTCGTCGTCAAGCCATGTAACTCAAAACTATTTAAGAATCTCTAAATCCATGTTATCAGTTATCTGAAACAAAACCATTTCTAGTTCACCTTCTTGGAGAAAGAGCAGTTAGAACTCCGTTCTTAATCCAGTTCAAATCACGCATTAATAATCTCATAAAAGAAGAAAGAGAATGCACAAAAAGCAAAATCACCACCGCTCTTTGCTTGCTTCAGAAAAGAAAATTCTGATTTTCTCAAGATTTCTGCATATATTACTAGATGCCAAAATATAACCAAATGATATAAAGATCCAAAAATGAAAGAAAAGAAGAGGACTTTAATGTCAACATATAGAAATTTAACATCAGAAGCTTCTGAGACCAAGAAAACCCATAGAGTTCAGAAAACCAAAACCCTAAAGAAAAGGGAAGAATTTAAAAACAGCATCTAGAAATTTGAAGATTTCAGAAAACCAAGAAAACTAGAAAACTATATGATTTTCGTGTTCAAAAAATAAGATTAAATTCAGAAGAAATTGAAGTATAAGTAATATATGTATATACCTCTTTTGGAACTTGGAAAATTTGGTGTTGGCGGTGTGGCTCGGAGGGGAATGAGCTCCATCTCCCAACGCATTAGAGTTCGTCGGGTTGCCGATAAGATTTTGCTTTTGGGAAGGTACATGAGGATTTTGTCATTTTGAGAATATTTCATGTTGCCCCTTGTAAGATACTTATTTTCCAAAACGCTACTTGGGTATTCACCCTTTGTCACTTACCAATTGAGAGAAATGTACATCATTTAATTTTTTAAAAAAAAATGAATTAGAAAAAATTAAGACAATTTTTATTTAGATATTTGTAATCTAAATCAAATAAAAGAATCGTTTTAATAAATAACTCGATGTTTATTCCATAATTAAAATTGATACTAGGACAGCTTAATTTTCTGAGAATTTTATTTATAAAACTAAATTTAGTAATAAACATCCTGTTTGATTTAAATTGGATTCATTTTCTTTCACAAATAAATATATATATACACAAACTAGAGGGTGCAGAATCAAAATTTTCCCTGGAGTTTTGATAGATTTGGGGTGGATCCAATCAATTGGTACGCGAGAGCTGATAGATTAGGGGATCCAATTAATAGACCGATCAAGTGAAGCTATGATATTTTCTAACTAAAAATTATAATTTCTCTATAATTATTAGAAACTATAACTAGTATATTAAATACTGATGATTAATTCCTCTTGCAGCCAGTCTACCATAAGAGAAGAGATCCACTTCAAAGATCTCTCACATTGCACATATTTTCTTAAGACTTCGTCGTGTTGAGTAAAATGCTTTTGTTGTAACTACACAGGCCGCGATTGGTCCTTACGAGTTTGATTGAGTTAAGTTCAATATCTCAACCTTAGTTTGTAAAATCTTGGATTATATGATCCTACAATCCGGAAGCACTAAATCGATCCAGGATTGATTGTGATCTGGTTTTGTAGTGGAATTGGAGCAGGATCGCTAGGGTCGTACATCATTAGTGGGATCGATATGATTCTATAATCTTATGATTCTACACAGAGACGATAACTTTTGACTCAGAT
This sequence comes from Kaempferia galanga, assembly GCA_037974795.1. Classification (NCBI taxonomy): domain Eukaryota; kingdom Viridiplantae; phylum Streptophyta; class Magnoliopsida; order Zingiberales; family Zingiberaceae; genus Kaempferia; species Kaempferia galanga. Next base: position 12,901 of record JBBPFP011068208.1, on the reverse strand, counting down.
TGAACTACGGATGCACAATATATCAAATCTACATTTATTACAGGGTATAACCTATAACTAGCCTGTCTTAGGCTCAAAAATCATCGTTTAAAGTCTATCGAAGGCTCCGAACAATTTTTGTCATAGTAATAGGGTTATTTTTGTCTTTTGGGTCGTTAGGGTTTTCAAACTATTTAAAATATTTATTTCGTTGATATTTAGCCGTTTTGAATATTTTCTTTCATTTCTTTCCCTAAAATTACGAGTTTTGGATGTCTATTTTCCTGGTATTCTGCTGAATCAACGGTTTTTTAGAAGATTGTTTCCGACATTCGTGTTCTGATCAACGAAATATCTAATCCTACTTATCCGATCCCGACCGATCCGATCCTACCAATCCAATCCTGATCCTAAAGTGATCCGGCATAGGATCACGATCCTATAAACTATGGTCTCAACAAGCTCCCTGATTGACATCATACTTTGAGGTAAACTGTCTTATGCAACCAAAAGCTACAAACCTAATTATAACACTAGATACTGACTAGTTCGAAGCAAACCCTATCGTTCTACATAATACCCCTCGAGGAGTTGGGTTTTTTTTTTTGTCCTCTCCCCAACACCTGTACCAACCATGATGCCTCTTCTCACTTGCCCAAAAACAGTAACCAACCTAACGAAGAGCAGTCATAGATTCTTAGTCACAGTTATGCAACATCCACATTTGACCTCAGTAATCTATCATCCACCTTATAATCAGTCACCAGTCCACATCATTGATTTATTCCACATGCAGACCCTAGTTAGGCATGCTTCCTTCCTGTTCCAGGCAACACAAACATGCCTACAACTCTATCAAATCAAGCATCCAAAGAAAAAAATAAAAATAAAAACAGTGTAAGGACCACTTTGTTCTTCAAGTCAGACAAGGCCAGGATATGCATATCTCTCATGACATGGACAGCAACAATGAATTCTATATAAGGGGCATGCCCTTTGGTCTTCAAGTCAGACATGGCCAGGGCATGCATATCTCTCATGACATGGACTGCAACCCGATATGCTATATAGGTGCTCACTTCAGGTATCAAGCTGAAACAACACAGGAGGTACCTGAAGCTCAAAAGTTTGGTGACATGGGGAAAGGTGTGCTCAAAACTACAGCCAAGGCCATGTCCTGGCCAAGGAGCAGCAGTAGTAGAGAAATTTCTTCATCTTCATCGGCAGTGAAGGTGCCGGAGGATGTGAAGAAGGGGGAGTTTGCAGTGGTGGCAGTGTGGAATGAGAAGGCAACAAGGTTTGTGGCCTCACTCAGATGCCTATCAAACCCTGTGTTTCTGAGGCTGCTGGAGTTGGCAGAGGAGGAGTTTGGATTTCAGCAAGTGGGAGCCCTTGCTGTTCCCTGCAAGCCTTCAGAGTTGGAGAGAATCATTAAGGAGATTAAGAATTATTAGTGGTTTTATTTGTATTGTTGTATGTGTTGTTTTTGTTCTTTGTTTAGGTTTCAATAGAATTGAACAGTAAGGTATGGAGATTAGTTGTAGAACCTTAAACGAAATTTAATTAAGAAGAGAGTTTCAATCATGACTAGTTAGTTTCTCTTTTTGTTTCAGGTATCCAAATTTGAAGATTATGGTCCTTGGTTCATAATATCAAAATCATCATAATTACTTTTTGGTTTGTGTAGTTGTTGCACTTATCTCTACTGGTGTGATTGCATTAGTTGTGTTGACGTTACCAAATATTGGGGTTAAAGTGTAGGTTATATTGTCGAAATACTACTGATAGAGCATCTTCTATTAAGAAACATTAGTATTCATATTTTCTACATTTCTGAACAAGAGCAGAAGTTAAATTGAACTTGTTTTCTACTTCTGTGATCAATTACTTGCGTTGATGTTGCAAATGTTGTCTGTTCGATCGGTCACACTACTTATGTGTTGAGTATGATATGTTCAAGAACCAATCACTGCCTAGAGGAATGAATTAAGTTTCCTTTTCGTTATCAGGGAAGTTTTCTCCTATAGTTGTAGGTATGCTAAACAAAGGAAATCATTAGCATCAGAAGTCAGAACTGCATGTAGCAATTTCTTTGAATACTACCAATTTTGAAAATTTTCTAATTGTCAGCTCAACAAGTTAAAGAAGTTTGTCATTTACTCATATTCAATAAAACAGAATTACAACAGTTTTTTTAACATTTATCTTGAAAAGTTCAGACATAAAAACATAGATACATACAAAAGAAAAGCCTTCTATCGATTTCGCACTCGTATAACTAGTTACCTTGTCTTTCACCTGAATCTGATAGAGTATCCTCGGTTGATGCTTCACTTGGTTCAGCTGTTGCAGAACATTTCAAACTTAAGTTTAAACTATCATTCAGACCTCTACCTGCATCATTCAGTGCAGGATTTTTAAAAGTCAACCCGATACTGGGGAACATGGATGATCCATTTCGCATCTGCACTTCATCTGGCGATACTATATTTCCGTGCATCTTCATGCTTCCACCGCAGTCACCAGAGACCATGGTCATCCTTTTCAATACTCCACGGCCATGAGAATTATTAGGTGGAGCAGGTGGATCCCCATGATTCAGAAAAGAAGAGGTTTGCCGCTCTTTCATAGGCATATACTGAATTGTTGTGCCGCCGTCGGGGTCACCATAGGCCATGTTCTTCCTTTTCAGTATTCCATGACCATGAGAGTTGTTAGGCGGAACAGATGGATTGCCATATTTGGGAAAAGAAGACGTTTGCCCCTCATTCTTAGGCATATATTGACGAAAACATGATGCAGATGGAGATTCTGAATTCTCTTGGTATTTGTTAAATGTATTAACGAACCAATCTGGAACACTTGGAGGACATTGATTTCTCCATGCTGGGGTTTCAACTGAATTTCGACACCAATTAGATGACCTGAAAGGATAAGACTGGTTTGGTAACGTGAATCTATTCAGCTGCTGCCCGATTCCTGCCATTGGATAGCCAGATCTTACTAGATTGCCAGCAAGAAAAGGGCCTGGAGGAGGTCTGAAAGAAATAGGTTCGGCTATAATCACGTTTGATAGATTGGGACTGGTGGAACTGAAATTGTTCATACTGCGAAAGAATATATCTCCCATCGATCTTCTAGTTTCTCCATTGCATTGTGTAAATTCTGAGTTTGTTGGTAAAATATTGCTCCCATAGTAGTGACTGTTTGCTGCAGTTTTTGTTGCGAATGTAGATGGTGGATGGACTGGCCTAGTAAACTTTCTTGGCTCATAAAACACCTCATTAACAATCTTTTTACGTTCTTTGGCCCATTGCTCAGCCAAATCCTCTGCCACTCTTGATTTCAAGAAGCAGAGATTTGTATCTGTCAAGATGGTATTCCAGCTATTCTGTCCATGCCGTCTCACACCAAGCCATAGGAAATCCAACTCATCTTCTGACCATTGAATGGGAGTCCTTGCACAGTTGCCAAATAAAATGTTATGCTTCTCTTTTAACACCTCTGGGCCTTTAAACATAGACTCATATGCCGATCTTCTATGCCATGATGCTGAACTTTCACCACCATAATGCTCTTGAGTTTTTCTTTCAAGGTAATTAGCATTCTCATAACCCAAACCTGATAGTGTTTCTCGTCTTTGGGGATCCTTCACAAAAGGTTCATGGAATTGAGAATTCAGAGATACATGATGAAAGGAGACATTTGATGCCTTTTCAGTTAGCTCCTTCTCATAAGTAGAGACTCCTGGATCTTTCATTACTCCTTTTCCTTTTTTTTCGGTAATCTTAAACGTTAACTCCTTAGATGGATCACACTGTGTAGGTGCATCCTGAATTAGGGAAACCATCAGACACAATATGAAATCAATCACCATTATTCAACCTATGCAGAACATTAATACAATGACTTGTCTCATAATTCACCTGATTGAGTTGACTTTGCATGGATGAATTAACTGGATGCTGAGAGGAACCCGTTTCATTTGGCATCCCCGTGCAACCATTATCAAGTTTCTCTGCATTGAAGGATGAAATTTCTCGAACATGTACAGGAAATACTGAAGGTTTTCTGTCACAAGTTGGAAATTTTAGATCTTCAACATACCTGATTCATAATCGTAAATACAAGTTTTTTTATTAATAGTAAACTAAAACAAAGAGCATTTGGCAAAAAGAGAAACAAAGAAAAGTGTGGGTTACCCATTCCCTTGAGGAAAGCCAGTAGGTGCAGGTTTATCCACAGCATCTATCCCAGATTCAGGCACCTATAGAAATGTTAATTGAGGCAATTTTCGTCAACCTTAAGTTCTTAGATTAGAGAAAATCACAGATTAGAAGAAGCTAGAAAAGATTACACCCATGACAAGATAGACATTACATGTCCATAATGACATATGAAGCATAACGTTTACTTTGTGAAACCTAGTAGACATGGCAATGACAGTTCTTGATCAATCAACAAGAGTGCTAATAACAAACAAAACCCAAAAACCTTTTGATATTGTATTTTGGCTATTTGCTTCTAGTACAGTTATTTTTATGGGAAAAATATTCTCTAATAAATATTCAGTCTGAAAACGCCCTATTGTATGCAAAGGAATAATATTCACCATTGTGTACTTGATAAATTCAATCCAGAAAATAAATTAAATACTGGGGTACAATCCACACTATACAAGGTGAGATACATTAATAGCATGGATAAAGCAACATAATTGAAATTTATCATAGGTACAAGCAAATACATCGGGTTAAAGTTTGGCAACGTTGATTGCTTCTGGTATCAACAGAATCCCTCAATAAACTCCATATGCCAACTAATTGCATCAATACTAAATTGTCTTTCCAGTCATTATATCAATGTCAGAAATATGTTTAGAACCTTCTTACTAAATTGATCCAATATGGAGTTTGCCCAGTTGCATTAATATAGTCAAATATGGAAATAGCATTGACAACCTATGATGTCTCGTTGATAGATAATTCATTCAGTACATCATAAAATGTGTAAAACCTCAAATGCAGCAGGTATGAAGACTTAAACTACTACCATGAAATGGAACTCTACATGCCCACTAATTGCATCAATACTAAATTATCTTTCAAGTTATTAGTATCATTGCTAAATAGGTTGAGAACCTCCTTAAAAAACAGACTCGATGTGGTGCTTGTGAAGTAGCATCAATGCAATCAAATATGGAAATAGCATTGGCAAGCTATGATGTCTCTTTGATAGATAACTGTCACTCAATACATCACAAAATGTGTACACTTAGAATTCAGCAGTTAATGAAATATAAATTACTATCCCAAAATGGAACTAAAATATCCAACACCTTCATTCTAAAATACATAATTCTAAAATAAACAAAAGAGAAGGCCATAGAATATATAGCAAATCACATGAACCATAATACTCTCAGGTGCTAAATAGCATGGTATATACATCTTTGTTTGAATACTAGTTGAATCGCTAGATACCTGAGAGCTATTAACCAAACTAGCACATCTTGGTTTAGAAAGGTTTACTATTAAATTAAATGCCACAAAGAAAAGTTTGTAATTTCAAATACTGGAGTAGAATGACCAGATATCTCACATTATGACATAAAGAAGTACATGACAACATGTATCGTATTATATTGGCAGGATACTGCTATAACAAGTTATTCAAATTCATATTGAATTATTATCTAAATCTTACAGAATCGGTTCAATGCGATGCTGGTGCCATTGACCCGACCTTATTAGCAGGCAGTCAGAATGGTTGATCACAAATTATCATATAGTAAAAAACATGAACATCGTTAATAGGTAAAGAAAGAAACCTATATTCCTATGAAACCTATATTCATCATATAGTGGTGAATCATGTAAAAGAAAAATTCATCACAAATATGATCATTTAACATCATGATATGTTAATATCATGAGGAACTAATGGGAAAATTGTCCTATGAACTTGATAGGCGTAGGCCACTAGCCAAATTGCCTATACCCAACTAAATAATAGTTGATTAAGCTAAGCCTTAAAAACACCCCTAACATATTGTACAACATCCATTATAGGATTGAGTTTAGATTCATTCTATAGTCATCTTATTTGGCAGCACATAAAGATTAGTAGGGGATCGTTGCTGTTCCCAGTAATATCAATTATCATCTAACCAAGTCTAGAACTGATTCATTTTTTACCATTTCCCAGCACCCAATCCAATGAGAAATGTAATCCATTGATTTGACGAGCCTAAATAATTGCCCAAAATGTTAAAGCCAAAACTAGTAGTAATATATCCATATAGGCCTTACAAACGCCGCTTTTATTAGAGCATGAAATTAATTGTCAAACATAAAACTTATCAGACAATCAAGTGAAAAATCTCACAATATCGAATTATCTAACATCTATTTGTAACTCTGCAATACAAGATTTACATGCAAAATTACAAGACTAGGAACCAACCATCTTCACTATAGGGATGAAGAGATCAACTATAGGGCATCCATTAATTAGTGTCTTCAAATGCACATCATCAAGAAATTGCTGGAAGAATTTAAGTATCATTCCAGACAATTAATCAGGCAGTAGTTAATGCTATAATAGATAACACCACCTATTATTCCTTGAAACTTATCATTATTTCTTCACGCCTTTATCTTTTTTCCATTTTTAGTTCTGCATATTTATATTTCATTACTCTTCGAACAATATTTATGCTCCTGTGTATTCCTCTAGAAAAATATATCTTTTGATAAATATTTACAAACTTCATGCCAACTATTATACTAGGTCAATCCAATAAACATTTCCACCCATGAAACATGTTTTTGTTACAATATCTAATAATTTATCCTCCCTCTTCTCTTAACAAATAGAGATGCAACTTGTAGAACCACTATTGTAGTATTTGAGAGACACCTTGCTTGGCAATAGGTTACAGTTTCAATATCACATAGTAGTGCCTTCTGTGCAAAAGAAATTGCACCATATGACCTTTGTTTTTAAAGATAACTCGACCATTTACTCATTTACCGGTCAAAAAAGGTGATTATGCTCGCCCCCATCAGCCCGCCCAGGACCATCATGAGGGAGGTAAATCACGGTGACCGAGAGGTAAGGTGGATGGGAAGGTGATTTGCCCCAGTGAACGAGAGGTAAATCACGGTGACCGGGGTTCAGGGATTTACGCCCCGCTAGCCTCGGGATTCAACCCTTCGCTCATTGGACAAATCTGTCATCCACTTACCATTTCAACTAAGCTTGTAGGGGCCACCATTTACTCATTTATGAAGACACATGAGATTTCCTTCATTTTTTGTGATATATCTCATCAATTGAAGGTAAGTTTCTATGACCAAAGTATAAATATAGTAATTTTCCAAAGTTAAACACTTAAATTCTTTCATTATTCTCGTATTGAGATAAAAATAATAACAAAGCGATTAGTTAGTTTCTAGTGCAAATAGGTAAAGACTGAGACCCTATTTCACATGTTTACCAAAAATGTGTAATCTCAAGAAGGTCAATGTAGATGTTAACAGGTATGAATTAGGAGGAACTCAACCATGTTATCTTTGTATCTTTAGAGAAGATTCACTTACCTGATGGTGTTCAATATGCTTGAGAGTTGAACAAATATGTTCATAAAGGTGATGCCAATGGATCTACAGGAGATCACTATGTGTGTTTCACCTCTGGCACTTGGACTCTTCACGTACCTCTTTATCTCTGTGTAAGCTTTCAACACTCGAACACTGACACTCCTAGTGGACACTCGATATTTCTACTAATTACAAGTAAGAAATTTTAAAAATAGTCATTTTAGACCCTTGGATCTATACACGTGTCCAATACTTGTACCCTAGTATGAATGAAATAGGACATAAACTTATATGCGTGGAATATTGTTAGGATATACTAAGTAGATTAGGTAAGTCATAATCAAATATTATTCTACCACTTGGTTAAGTCTTTGGAAAGGATTGTTTTGTTGAGATGGTATATCAACCATATATATTACTACTAAGAATTACACTAAGCTATGAGTTGAATTTTATTGTTAACAAAAACACCGAACCTTGAGTGAGAAAATTGTAACATCTAGTAAAGTCTTATATGGAAAGTCATGGCTAATAAAGGAGCTTGTAGACCTCCTTTTGTGAGTTTCTTTGTCACTCTTGCCTTCCCTTTGTGGCATTTTCTCATGTTATTCGCCCAAAGTTAAGAAATATAAAGTTTCTCTAAAGTTTGCCATCTTCTTGTTTCGTATGCCATGATACTTTCATCCCATGTTTTTTGTCATGTTACGACCTTTCAATCTCTACCGTAAGCATGCTCTTACAAATCATTTCAAAATTGGAAGTGCAAGATGCCCAAAGTTTAGCATCTTCTATTGGTTGTTATGCATCCAAGAACTTCTCACTCATGCTCTAACAGCATGTTGTAGCCCTTATATACGGATCTTCAACTACAAATGTAGCGCATATTTTCTAGAGATGCTCTTTTTAGTGTGATGTTCGATATAGGACACTTGAATGACTTGAAACGTTATTTTTTTTTTTTTTTAATGTAGTTATAGAATTAAGTGATCTATGAGGGATCCTCCAAATCTTCATTAAATAAGACTCATTTCACGAATTTGTCATCTTTTGTTTTGTCACCCACAATTGTGACTAGGTTTGTCAAAGACAGCGAGCGCATCGCCTTTTACCACCAGGTTTGTCAAAGACAGGTCTTTCTTTCTTGATTTCCGCTTTTTGTATGGATATTTTACTCTTTATTGTTGCTTGTTATGCTACGACACTTTCGCACCAATGTGCCATGTAAAGAACTAGGGCTCAAAATCTTGAGCCAGCACCGATGTTTTCGTCTTTAACTAGAATGATATTTTGGTACCGTGCCGATATTTCGATGTCGGTAATAAATTGGAGGAAGAAGGAAAGAGGTGGAGAAGAAAAAGAAAAAGATAAGACAACGACATAGTTGGTCAACATTTGCTTTCCATCTAGAATGCTTTGATTTGAATATGATCTAATACGAAGACAAACTACAAAAACAACAACATTATCTCAATTTTGGCATGCTAGTGTGTCGAGTGTTAACATAAAATGATATTCATCAACACAATTGACACAACGACATAATAAATATTGCCTAGGTGCCAAATAGCACAATGTTTTTGTACTTTATCAAAACGACACAATTCAATTGTTTCGCCATATACGATTCAAGATTTCTATCAATCTCTTATGTGATTTGCTCTCACAAATCCTTTCATAATTAAGAAATGCAAGTGTAACGAGCCGTTTTTCAGGCGTTACAGCAAGATACCCCTATGTTGGGCATTTTCTTTTGGTTGTTATGCCTCTAGAAACTTTTTACACAAATTTTATTAGAATGTAGTGGCCGTCTCTCTATCTTTATGGATATCTAACTTGAGATGTGATCGTGTTTCTGGAGTGGTTGTTTCTAGTGTGATGTTCGATTCAAGCAGCTCCAAATGCTTCATTAGTCATACTCCAAAGTATAATATTTTGCGATGTCTTTGCAGGAATTCAGCAATCTTTGAGGAATCCTCCTATTCTTGATCAAGTGAGACTCGTTTCACAAATTTGCCATCTTTTGTCAACCATGACAGTGACAAAAACATGTCTTCGTTCTTCTTCTTCTTCTTCTTTTGATTTCTTCTCATTTATAGCTATTATTCTTTTCTATAATACTTATATTTTTTCCATTTATTTCATTTACTTTAAATAGTATGTTCTTCCAATGAGCTTAAAGGAGAAACAAAATCCATGTAGCCATCCCCAATGTTGGGAAACATAACTACAACATACATTTCGATGGCATACATAGCATCTTCTTAATGCTTATATAATCACTAAGTAGCATTACTATAATTGTCTAGTTGATTTATGTTTACGCGAGAAGATGGAAGATGGAACAGAGCAAGAATGGAAGACATGGTGAAAGTCATATAGATGGAAAGGTTTAATGTGTTTGTAGAGATAGAATATCAAATGGGCATTTAATTCTTGCTATGCTCCCACTACAAAGCCAAAACAAAGACTTCCTTAAGGCATTCATTTGCCCCTACACCAAAGGTCATATTCTGAAAGAACATTGGAGTAAACTATCAAGGACTTCCTTTCTTCACCATTTCATCTCAAAAGAATCTTGGGCTACACTCCTTGTGCATATGGGTGAGAGAACAAATCCTCTGGTGTTGTCTAAGGCACTACGATATTAATTTATAACACTATGAAAAAAGAATATACATATTATTCCCATGAACCAGGAAAAAGAATACACCATAGCTATATAATTAAGTGATTCGCTTGCCTCCAGCGCCTCCGCCAGCCAGTCCCCAGGCCAATAAGGAAGAGGTAAATCACAAGTGGCTACTAGCCTTGAGCAATTGAATAGCGCATGAGGGAGGGCAGACACCCGGCTACTAGCCGGGATTTGAACCCAGACCTCATGGTGGCAATAGGTATACAATTAGGATTCCCATGGAAAGTTGATGATCTTTCACATTTTAATGTGCACATGGAAAAATGAGAAAGTCTTTTCAATTTCATTGGAGCCATTCTCTCACATAGTAAACAACTTCCAAGTCAAAGTGTTAGGGATAAGTGGCATCTATCTAATTCATCATCCAGTAAAATGAGCGATGTAACTTCACATCTAGGAGTGCAAATCATCTTAAAAGCAAGGAGAATCTTTTGCATCTTCTAGCTTCGGGAAACAAAAACACATGAGTAGTTTTTAGGGGGTTTAGTCCAACCATAGTTGAGTCTATGCATTATATCCTAACTAGTGTTTAAAGTTAATAATATGAGTAAAGGACAGGGTTCTAAATCCTGCTTTAGAGCACCTAAGGCAACCTGATACTTGATTAAATGGTAAATGTGCTATCTTAAATTCAGGGAGTCTGAGAACTGACAACATTTGAAAGAATCTAGTTCTTAGGATACAGTATCCAAAAGTTTTAAAATTACTGGTTTCTAGAGGAAGATTTTATTTCATGTTATTATAGGTTGATAGGATAATGACTGAACTGAAAAAAAAAAAGGAGCGTGTTAACCAATGGGCATGCATGTTTTAACATCTTATTTGCATTCATATCAACACTTGTTATATAACTTCAAATATATATAGAAACAGTCAAAGTTCTACTGTCAGATCAAAGATCAAAATGCAAGGACACAAAGAAAGAAATGGTAATAAGCAAAGACAGACAAAACTTAAACTGTAAGAATTACTAAAAAGATAGGATTGTTTCGCTAAAAGAAGTACTGGTATTGAATTTAAGACAGCAGATATCAAATTCTAAATCCTACTTGGAAAATAGGCTAAGGCTAGTTCTACACCACAAGCAGATTCTAGTTTTGCGTGTCCTCACCACTTTTTCTTCGTTTCTTTTATCCTTCTCGGCCGTTTCTTCGGCTGCTGGGGCTAGGTGCCTAGAAGCTGAGGCTTCTCCCTCAGTCTTGCACGATGAATCATCATTAGCGTCTGCATAAGGATTTGTTTTCTTCAGAACACGCCTTCTCTTGTACGTTATCAACACCTTGTTCATCCTTCTGATCAAACAACCAAAAAAAAAGACGCAAAAATTAAAAGGAAAAGGCAAACTCAAAAGCAAATTAGCAACAGACTTTCTTATGCCACTGGCCACAATCATACATCCTGAGTTATATAAACGTCAATGACGATAAAGATTTAAACTTTTTTTTAGGTTCTTCACACAAGAATAAAAACCATGTAAACAGAACTTCTAACAAAACCCACTCCAACTCAAACACTGACTTCACTGATGCGCTAAAACACCCAAACTACTTGCATCCCGTTTCCGATTGGTTTCCAAACCGAGTAAAAAAAAAGCAAAAATAACGATCAAAACGTGACTTTTCTCACCGTCTCGACGAGACGACGATTGCCGATGAAAAGGAAAAGCGAGACAGATAAAATTAGTTACAGAGCAAGAAGTGGGGCTTTACTCTTCTGTGACGGCGGGAGGGAGCCCCGCTGACGATTCCTGACCCCGATCTGCACCGGGCGGCGAGCGATTCATCGGACGACGGTCGCGAGAGAGAGACCGAGAAAGAGAGAGAGAAGCGCTTTCACCATCTCATTCTCACTCGTTTTATGGGGCGAAGCGGCCAGGGCGGGGCTAGCCATCGCTAAATGTCTTATTTGACCCTCGGTTGTGCCCATAATACCCTTACGTTATGGGTCGTTTGGTAATTTCATAGTACGCCGTTTCGCAGGTGCTATTGACTCCCTGGGCCTTCCTTGTCCAGGCACGAGCACGAAACAGCAATTTCTCTCACTCGAATCGCGGAGACCCACGATCCGGTGGTCCCCGCTCCAGTCTTTGAGGAGGAATTCGTGTTCGGTGTTCCAGAAGTAACACAGAGGCTCGAGGAGAGGGCACCCACGGCTGGTAGCAGCCATGCAAAGGGATTTTGCTGCATGCATTTGAATTTTATATAAAATTAATTTAATTCTTGCTATGTTTTTATTTTGGGGAGTTTCCATACTTTCCAAATTAACAAAAGATTTTTAATTTTTTAAACATTAAATTTAGAAATAATATTTGGCAAGTAGTCTTTTATTTATATATATATCTATATTTATATATATTATATGCTTGTAGAATTTAGATGTAATATCCTTGAAAATTTATTTAAATGAAATCACTATATTAAACTAGCAAATTAAAAAGAAAATATGTTAATTATGATTTAATTCGAAATTTTGAATGATTTGATGATGTGAATTATGATTTTTTTTTAAAAAAATAGAGGGATTAGTTGTCTCATTTTCTTTTATGTGAATTATGATTAAAAATTTTCAAGTAGTAATTTCGGTTGCACAAAATGGCCTCCAAAATTAAACACTTACTTGTTATTAA
>JBBPFP011068101.1:0-12598 GCA_037974795.1 Kaempferia galanga | reverse complement strand
TTTCCGAAATGCCTGACTTTGTTGAGCAGCTACTTTGCTTCCCCGGCTTTCCGCTTTCAGCCGTTCTTTCTTTCTCTTGGACGAGCATAAGGCTCTAAGCCCTTTGTTTACGACCTCCTAACAAGATAGCACCGATACGATCTCCCGCTGTGAAGTAGGAGGTTTTCACCGACAGAGCGCAATTAGACCACAACTGAAAGAGAAGGACTTTCCATGGTACATTCTGTACAGATCTTTCGCCCTTAGCTATTAGATTAGGCACAAATAGTCTATGTAGACCACCTGGCCTAGCAAAAGCGGGTTTCATTGCGTCTTGAGCCGCTCCTGCCCCTCACAATTCTCCACCCTCTGACCTTAACTACCCCCTCGACATCGGTGGCCCCCTTATTATGATTGAATACTCATTCTGCTTACTGATCATTCTTATCTCATTCATTAGGGGAGGGGCAACCCATTTGCGCGACGGAATTGTTCGTCAGTAAAATGAGAGCGGAATTCCTGGTAAATTTCAGAATCTCTGCCGTTCTGGTTGAGTTGTTGAATAAAGGAAGTTAGATTTCCATCAAGGCAGCTTAAGGTGATCGAGAAGACGGATGAAAGATAGATCTCTTCTCCCCTCGGCCTATAATATTTTGCTTACTTTCGAATTCGTTGTTGGAGAAAGCGAAAAGGATTCCTTCTGGTTGTCACATCTTCTCACCCTGTCTGCTTTGGCTATCTGTTCGTAATGCTTCCTTCTTTTCTTCGATGGAATGAATTCTGAACTTAGATCATGAATTGGATTCGAACCAATATTGCTTTTGCGACTTTCCCTTTAGTCGATCATGATGGGAAGATCCCGCTGCCCAGGATCTCGGCACCCCTCCCACCTTTCGATGAGATATTTGCCTAACCAATACCAATGCGATCCCTTTCTTTCCATTCGACTCGGCTAATATAGCCAAATATAGCAGCTTCAGGTACGTATAACAAACATTTCTCACGTCAATCTCGTATATACTTCACTTTATTATCTCCCAAATATACTCTATATCATAGCATAGAAAGAAGTACCCTTGATCCCATATTCAATTCATTCTCGTCACCCTCACTTTGATCTCCTTACTTGCCATTTTTGCGAACTAAACTATAGGAGCAGATGATGGGCATCAAGAGCTTCTAGGATTCTTTTGTTAGAAGATCAGCTGGCAGAATCTTCCGTACGAAACAGGTCTCGAACTCTCGGCAACCTTCCTGGCGGCGCCAGGTGTTCAGCCAATCATCTTATTCCCGAGGAGATTCATATTCCCACCTATCCTAACGAAGGAAGCAATAGAACCGCTTCCCGCTACTAAGGAAGTAGCTCGGAGTCGGTTTGACTGGAGGAGATTACCTCTTGCGAGAATAGAGATCTTTCAATTCCCGACTCCATCAGTATTCACTGGAATGCGGCTATGAAGTGTGACCTGACGGGCGAACATGATCTTTACAATCTTTACATAACCAAGAGTTTGGTCGGTTCTCCGATCCACCTTGAATGAGCTATCCTTGTCCCCTCGAATGAGTAGATCGGCGATACAGGAATTGGAGTGAATGAGGCCCAACATAGAATTCTTTCTCGGAGGTTCGCCCGGCGCCTCTCTTCTCTGGATCCGCTCTCAGAATTGATGTTAACAGCCGACCGCTCTACCACTGAGCTACTGAGGAACAACGGACTTAAGGTACGAAGTCGCTAGAGCGAAGCTATAGGGGAACAAGATGCGGAATTCCATCCAGAAAGATACATTCCAGCCTATGGAGCGGCAGCTGGACAGATCGATTTGGATATGGACGATGGACGTCTCATTTGATCCTGGTTTTGTCAATGATGGAATAGGGACAGGTACTAGGGGGGAAAACTAGTGGAGTTATTGCTTTCAAGGTTCTTACGCATTGGAACAAATGAAGTGAAGTTTTTCAAAAGACCTTAGCTAAAGATGGAGAGTTCGGGTCCGCTTCCCCTTACTAATGGAAATGATGAACGGATAGACTCCGTAGCCCTGGGATCAATAAGGGGGAACAAAGATATTGAGTAGTTGGTGGGACCGATGAAATAGGAAAGACACCGAAACGAGGGAACTATTTGGTGCCCTTTCGCCTTCTATAGCAATTCCTTGCATTTGACCTGAAGAAATATGGGATTGATTGACTTAATGAGATGGTATCCACTTCACCAGTTGGTGTTCTTTGGCGAAGGGAAACTACGAATCGGATCAGAAGTAGCTCATTAGCTACTAGGTTCAGAGGGAAGGCGGGTCTCGCACTCAAAGAAAAACACTACTGAAAAGGTAGCAGCTGTTTCACCGACATTGTTGCTGGTTCGGCAGAGGATCTTAGTCACAGTTCAGTTGGAGCGGTATTAGCTGAACTATCGTAGTGTTTCGGTGAAGAGATCAAACCCATCCAAGAAGGCAGCTGCGACCTTAGGATTTCTCTCTCTTCCTGCTGCTCCAAAACCTGCTACTGAAAAAAAGGAAACTTGGAAGGGCGGGCAAGCACAAGCAAAGCCATTCTCGTTCACTCGTTATTAGTCACTCATTCCCATGCTAATGTAGGTAGAGAAAGAATGAGACAAA
Organism: Kaempferia galanga; assembly: GCA_037974795.1. Lineage (NCBI taxonomy): Eukaryota > Viridiplantae > Streptophyta > Magnoliopsida > Zingiberales > Zingiberaceae > Kaempferia > Kaempferia galanga. Next base: position 10,004 of record JBBPFP011068101.1, on the reverse strand, counting down.
ACAACAGATTCATTCTTGAGTGAAACTCCCATATCCCCACCGGATGAAAGGAGAGCAGACTTCGCTCAATAAGGTACAACTATTCCATACTTCGAGTAAACAGTCAAATTCCATGTCTTATGGGAACGTAGTGTCATAGTTAGTTTCGAAAAGACTAGAATATCCAGCTACTCGTGCAACAAAGACTACTGCCACGTCTCTCCCGATGACTGACTCTCCTGAAAAAGCTGTGGACACAGCAACAGACTCGGCGGGGGATTCATTCTCTTACTCATTGCCAACCAGTTCTTCCTCTGCCTTGGCATAAACAGAGCTAACTTTCCTTGAGACTACTTCTGGAACATCCCTATCCTTCGATCGATACTGCCGACATTACTCGTTATGAGGCGAGGATTGGCATCAGATGAAGACATAACTTCTTCCGATAACGGAACTTCAAGTCTTAGCTACCCGAAAGAAAATAGAATAAGGGAAGTTGACTTCGAAACTCTTGAACTGTAAGAGAGACTTCATTTAAGAGCGATCTTTTCATCCAACTCGAAATATCATAAGAGAAGAAAGAGAGCTTTAGAAGCAAGACATGTGTCAAGAATCAAAGAAAAGTTCGAAAATTGGCGAATTCAATGTTTCCATATCCCTCCGGGCAGGAAATCATATATTGAATAGAGGGTACTCCACCTCTGTAGAGGATACAACACATTGAAATAAAGGAATTGGTGGATCTCTCCCATCAGACAGATCAACGGCACCGGGCATGGGATACACAGGCAGGAGAGCCGATTTGACCGCGCAGACCAAATGAGCGCCATTTTTTTAAAGCGAAAGCGCTGTGCCAACTTGCGTACATGATTTATATGTGGATTTGATACTATAGTAAAATCCTCTTCATAAGTCCTTTCTTACAGGCTATTCAAGGTCTATTGGCTTTCTTGCTTATGCGGTACTTCGAAGGCTAAGCCTCGTTTATGCACCGAGAAAGATCGTCGGTAGGAAAGCTCTGTTATGCACCAACGACGGCCCCTTCTCTTTACCTTTCCCGTGCCCTACCTCATTCCTTTGCTGGCTTGAATTCCATCTCTTTTCTTCTTTGTTTGCGAGAGTTACTCATAGGACGACCCACCGGTAGACCAAGACTTGAACGGATAGAATCGTACTACCGCTGTCGATGCCGGTGCTGCTTGCCGACGGCCCTTCGCTTACTTCTCTGGAGTCAACGATGCCGCTTTTTCCGTCACGGAAACTGCTCGCTGTGCCCGGGTCAAGGAGATTCGATTTGCTTGGTTGGGTTCTTTGCTTGCTTATTCCACTTCTTAATCATCCTTCATTTCACTAATTCGTATTAACATGGACCTAAGATGAATTAGATAGGTTTTACACTTTTCTCAAAGAAAGAGGAAAGGTTGGCAGTTCAGGCTTCAGATGGAATTCAAGGAGAAATTCAATAAGACAGAGCTTCCTCTGAAATAAACCTACTTATTTGATTGATGTTCAGTTTCCCCCACTCCTAAGCTAAGTAAGGAGCGAATAAAGCTCTTTGAAGGACGAATGCTAAAAGAAACTATTTACGTAGTAATAGTAAGTAGTAGCGAGAACAGGAAAGGTATAATTGCATCAGTCCTTCCAATCAAGCAAGCGACCAACGATTGCCATCAAAGCAAGAAGTATAGACTATAGACTTGCAGGATCAAGTGGGAACTTGACAGGTCTCGCAGCTACTAAGCTTTCAAAAGGGCGGCGCCCACCTGCGCTTTGTGCAGAACTGAAAGCTTAAGGCAACCGACATAGGTAATCAAGCAGCAATCGAGAGCCGACGGTCTGATTCCACCTAGTGGCGAATTAAACCAACAGAGAAAGCAACCCTAGTTTTTGAAGACTACCTACTCCGCCTTTTTCTCAGATTTCATCGTACTGCTAGTCGTTGTTATTCCCCGCTAACGAGTTTATCTGCAGTTCGCAATCATGCTTTATTCCCTTTTCAAGTTGGAAAAAAAGAAGTAAGACCCATGTGAAGCTTTAGTTTCGTTACCGGCCAGAGCTCCTAGCCCTTTTGATTCTGTTTTATCTCAGTTAAACTCCACACCTCTATCAATTCATTCTTTGCCACATATCTCTTTCTTTTTCTTTGTTGCCTTTTGAAAGGAAAGCCCGTCCATCAAGTCTGTAGAGTTCCGTCCCGCTAGAAGTGATCCTATCTTGTTTGGGAATTTGCTTTGGTAATCCCCTTCTTCTTCAGTAAAGCCGAGCCCAACTATTATATTGATTACGCCAAACATAGCTTTAGAGGCTCTTACTAGATAGGGCGGCAGAATAGAAGTCTCACTACTAGCTTTTAGTCTTAAGCAGGCAGCGGCGGTCAGGAATGAATGTTATACTAAACTATCCGCCATTTCATTAGGACAGCACTTGCTTAGTCTTTTTCTAGCTTGATTGCGAAGCATGGTTTGGAAAGGTCAGCTGAAAGACGGTATATATCAACATTCAAACCTATTCCTTTGTGGCTGGCCCCAGTGCTTAACGCCAGGTTCCCTCCACATACATATGAAAAGTAAGCCAGCCGTATTAGCTCATCAACTCGCCTTAACGCACCCTCACTATATAGGTGCGGACTTGCGTACGGTATCACTTGCCTAACAGCTGCCAAAAGCGGAAGCTTCAATGTTGACGGGCTTATTGTCTCTTTTCTTATCTTAAAAAAAGGGAAAATAAGAGAGGGATCACTCCTCGGGCAGTCGCTAACCGTTGCGCCTTCCCTTCTGCTTACACCATTTCTTTGTGAATGCTCCGCTTTGCTCTTTGTCGCGCTACTTCCGCTAGCAACCGGCTTCGGATTCTCCTTAAGGCACCGTGTTGAGTAGGGATTTGAATAGAAACTCTATTTTGGGGCTCAATGTTGCTGGACTCTACTCCTCTCCCCGGGCTCGCTCCGCTCTATGCCCAAAGCTTCAACTCAATCACTTGGACAGAGGGATTTGACCTACCAACTGCAGGCTCGGGTGCGAGAACGGTATCCATTGCCTGCTGCCCCCTCCCAATAATACGTGTTTCTCAACCACCCGCTTACTACAAGAATGTATCATGATGAGAATCAAAGCAGTCTTGTGAATGCCCAGTTCTCCTGTCTTCTTCGGGTCCTTAATAGAACTCAAAACTAGGTTTCTTCTGTATATAAACTATATCTTTCTCTTCCTCAGAGATTGAATTGAAAGTCGACTGAATGTGATGAAAGGTTATATGCTTAACACATGCAAGTCGAATATAGTATGAAGGCTTTCTCTTCTAAAGGCAGGGGTGAGGACTCCATTGCGGCATTAAGTAAGGAGTTGGAGGAAATCAAGGCGCATCCACTTCGTCATCTCAGTCTCTTTTTGTGCAAAGAGGTAGAAAAGATTCCGCCCTTCTAGCCTCGAGTAGTGGACAGTGTATCATTGATAGCGGTGCTATTGATCACTACTCTGGTATGAGTACCATTTTCTCTTCACTTAACCCATCAACATCATTGGGTAAGCTAAAGCTTGCTGATGGCTCTACTACTCCCATTGTTGGGAGTGGTACTTTGAAAGAAAACCATCTCGTCCTTACCCTTGAATTCTCTTTTATATGTTCCGTCTTTTAATCTCTTGTCTGTGAGCTCCTCTCCTTACAGTCAAGTGGCTTTCACTCCTTAACAAAAAAAGCCTGAACTCCAGTGTAACTTTCGTCTCTGATCGGTGTCTTTTTCAGGACCCGAGGACGGGGGGATCCTTGGGAGTGGACGTGAGGACAAGGGGCTCTACAAAACATCCTTGAGACTTCTGGTCTTATGTCCTCCACACAGGCCTTGAATGCTTCTTCTTATAATGAAGTCGAGTTATGGCATCGTAGATTAGGGCATCTTCATGTGTCAAAGATGCGAGTCTTAGTTCCTAGTTTATCTGAATCAGGTGTGTCTGAGTTGCAGTCTTATGTATGTAAGAGGGCTAAGCATATTCTAAAGTAATATTCCTATAGTGAGAGTCATTGTAGTGTACTATTTGAGTTAGTTCACTCTGATGTACGGGGGCCTGCCCCTACTCTTTCTTTATCGGGTTATAATGATTTTGTGACTTTTTTGGATTCTTTCTCTCGTCTTACTACTGTTTATCAACAAATATCGTTGGATGAGGTTAGTTTTATCCTTCCTTTGAGATGAATCTTCAAAAGTCTTTATGGTCTGAAGCAGTGTTAACCTAGGTTTACCTGATTAATAGGGATGCTTTCCGTGGTATTGAAAGGGACCTGTACAAGTGTGAAATCCTAATGCTAAAAACTTTATTCTTCTACCTAATTTCTAAATGTATCGAAGTCCTGGGTAGTAAAGAAAAGTGGGATGCTATATTTCCAGGATTGGGATTCGTAAATATGTTAATAGATTCTTGATCTATATCTTCCATTTTTGGGTGTGTGTTATGTCTATGTAACCGGGACCTCTCATGAGAAATTGGATCCTAGAGCTGTGAGATGTGTCTTCACTGGTTATCCGACATCACAAAATGCTTTGATCCCATTACAAAAAGAAAGTATGTCTCTATGGATGTTACTTGATTTTCAAATCAACCCGATTTTCATGACCCAACCAAGAAAACCTTGAGTCATCAACAAGAAGAACCTGAGTCAAGTGATCAGCCGTCTTTTATAATCCCTATGTCATCTGCCCATAGAGAAAACAATGCTACTACTCCTCCAGGGGAAGATGCGGTCAAGACCAATTAGTGGAAGACATACTGACCTGACGAGGTAAGAGAGGACTAGTTGTCCCTTATGTTCCTCTTGGAGGATCTTTCCCTTGAATTGGGAAATGTTAATATGCCTCAAGATGAAGAGAGTGAAACTAACCCTGAAACTTCTGATCTTGATCTTACGATTGCAGTCAGGAAAGGGGAAAAAGAGCCTGTACCTAACTCCCTTTGAACTACTATATATCCTATCCAAAATTGTCATCCTCCTACAAGGCCTTTATATCCACTTGTAATTCGGTATCCATACCAAAGACTAGAAGGGAAGCCTTGTGTGCCCCTCACTGGAAGAGGGCGATGATGGAGGAGATGAGTGCACTTGAGAAGAATGAGACATGGGAGATTGTTGATTTACCTCCTGGAAAGAAGACTGTGGGATCTAAATGTAAATGGGTATACACAGTGAAATTCCAGCCAAGTGGGGAGATTGAGAGATATAAAGCAAGGTTAGTGGCAAGAGGATTCACACAAACCAAAGGAATAGACTATGGCGAGACCCTCTCAACAGAGGCAAAGGTCATTTCTATTAGAATCTTACTTTCCTTGGCTACACAGAGATCATGGCCATTGTATCAGTTAGATGTGAAAAATGCCTTCTTGCATGGGGACTCGCACGAGGAGGTGTATATAGAGATAGCACCCGGATATGGAATGAAAGGGGAGTCACATAAAGTATGCAGATTGAAGAAAGCCCTGTATGGATTGAAGCAATCCCCGAGGGCGTGGTTTGAGAAGTTCAGTAAGGCCATAGTTTAGTTTGGCTACAAAAGGTGTGCTTCTGATCACACACATTTCGTAATGTAATAAAGGGTGAGAAAGTGAGCCGGATCATAGTAAATGTTTAGAATATTGTGGTCACTGGTGATGATGTTGATGAGATTGCAAGATTGAAGGCTTACCTGAGCCGCACCTTCGACATAAACTTGGCATGCTGACGGTACTTCTTGGACACAGAGGTTTTCGAAATCTATAAGAAGTAGAGCCATCTCTCAAATTATGTCCTTGATTTGAAGAAAACAGGGATGTTAGGTTGCAAGGCCGCAATTAGCCCAATAGAAGAAAATCATAAGCTTGAAGAAAAGAGAAAAGAACCCTTGGATGATGCAGGCATCAGAGGCTTGTGGGAAAACGTCAGATATCTTACTATCACTAGACCTGACATTACCTATGCTGTGGGGTTGGTAAGCCAGTATATGCATGCTCCTTGTCAAGCACACCTACATGTAGTATACAGGATCTTGAGGTACCTCAAAGGTTATCTTGGCAAAGGTATGATCTATACTAATCATGGCCATGGGAGAGTGGAAATCTATAGTAATGCTGATTGGGGTGGGTCAGTAGAGGACAGGAGATCAACTTCAGGATGAGAAAAGATCGCTGAGAAAGCATCTTGGCGAAGATAAAAGAGTTCGACACCTGACCGAAACAAAGCCCGTATTCTTCCTAAACCCCCGCATGACGGATATTGAATAAAGGGACGACCGAGGGGATTTGAGGGAAGCATAAAGGAAGACGCCGAAAGGTTATGTTAAAAGAGATGGCTATGAGACTAGTGCAAACAATATGTTGAAATAGTCGATTTAGTAGTCTGCTTTCTTTCTCCGGGTATGAACTCCTCCCTTGAGGAAGGCCCCTGTTGTGGCAATTCAACCCAGAGGGTATAGTTACTATAACTAATAAGAAGCATAGTAAAGTCAGTGTAGAATAATGGAATCTCTTATTAGCGAAGGAAGGAAGCAAGTGTAGCTTTGAAAGCAGCAAGGAGGCATTAGGGGAAACCGTCATTCAAGGTCGGAAGAATCGGAAACAGACTCGAAAACGGAACCCTTTCTCTAGCGGCCTCTTGGCTTCTTTCTTTACAATCAGTCCAGGCCAGTAGCTGCTCCTGGCTTTCGGACAGCTAGAGCACCGACAGATAGAGCGAAGAGTCCATAAGGAGAAGAGCCAAGGCTTGTCGTAGATAAGAGTTGTATACGATAAGTTTGAGTCAACTATCTTATTCGCGAGAATTTCTTCTCTCCGGTCTTGTCTCCTCACTAAGTGGCTGCACACACCTGTCTTACAGATAGAGTCAAGCACGAGACGGGTATTTACTTGTTCTTTTTAGCATGTGCTAGCTAAAGGGTATCTGCGGTTGAATTCGTTGTTTTGCTGGTCGGCTGAGGAAAAGGCAAATGGTATTTGGAGGAAAGGCATGATTTTCGTCTTGATGAAGTGTAGAACGGGGTTTTCTTTCCATTGAGCCGGGGAGACAATCCAAATCGTAGTCAGTGTCCATTATTTGATTGAGCACGACGTGGTCTGCTAGTCGCGTTAAACCATCCAAAGGAGTACCGTCAGCCCCCAAAAGTGCTTTCCTTCTCGCGCGAAAGAAAAAAGATGTTTAGCTTTTTTGTCTGCCTCCTTTACCTATCAAAGATTCTGTTAACATTGCAGATGGCACTCTCTTACCTCTTTCACACTGTGGGTCTATGTCTTCATCCCGGATTCTTCATGATAGATTCCATTTTCCTCCTAAAAAGAAATTTCTGTCAGTCACCTTGCAGCTAACCATCTTCGTGTCATCTTTTCTTCTTCTGAGTGTCTTATCCACGATCAGCGCACGGGAAGGATCGTTGGCCGGTTGGGAAAGCTTTATTATACGGATATTCTTCTCTACATTCCTTTTTTTCAGCTGCTTCATTAGGATAAGGAATGGGACCCGCCGTCGCCTGAGACATACACAACACACAGTGCAAGACTTCTTCCATTGTCTAGGGTATATTCCTGCATTTCATTCAGATGGGTTGAACAATTCATGTGATTGTTTACAGTTGGCAATTGTATGCTCCTGGATTAAACATAAGAATCCAATTCTTTCTTTGGATTGATTCATTCGTTAGTGTCCACTTGTGATTTGACCTACGGCTGATTGTTGGATATATCACAGACAACTACTTGAATTTCATTAAGGGGTCCTACTCGAGTGCAGTCATTCATAGGTGCAAGGTACTTTACTTACTATTATAAGTGGATGACTACAGTAGATACATCTGGCTTTCTTTACTTAGAGAGAAGTCCTAAGCTCTTTCTAAGTTTAATATATAGAAAATTTGGAAAATCTCCAGATCAAGAGGTTGAGGTCTGAACTCCGGCGGAGAATGCGTGTCAAGGGTGTTTGATTTCATGCTCCTGAAGATAGGAATCAAACGTGAGCTGTCGTGTGTTCATACTCCGCTGCAGAATGGGGTGTCCGGAAGAAAACACCGACATATAGTTGAAATGGCTTTGACTTTGATGATAAATAATGGAGTACCAAAGCATCTATGGGTTGAAGCATTCACTACTGCAGTGTATTTAATCAACAGATTGCCATTTTCTGTTATCAACATGCAATCTCCCTTTTCTTCTCTTTATGGTCGTGATACTTTTCAGGGGGAGATCACTACCCTTTCTGAGACATCTGACTGGGTTACTTTAAAAAAATCTTCAGAGCACAGTTCCGATAGTACAGTTCAATGTGCCGATAATTCATCTTCGAAAATCATTCTACCGCTGTTTGCCGCCTCAAGCGAGCACTTTATGGCCTTAAACAAGCACCCAACCTATACAAATGGCTATAGCTGTCCACTCTAGGAGCTTTCTTCTAACAATCCCTTATTTGGTATGTCACGAAATCATGAAGCGAACTCGTTCTATTCAATATCTATATGGGGGAAAGAAGATCGAAAGCCATTGAGTAGTGAGACTTTCTTTTCCAGAGTAGTCATAGAAAGAGAATCGAGGGGTCTGCAGGCATGAGTGCTCAGGTACGCCGTCAGTCTAAATTCCTAGCAGTCTTTTTCAGTTGTATTTGTTTTAACGAAAAAAGAATAAAGAAAGTCCCGAAGAGCGGAACGGCCGTCCAACTCCCCCAAATACAAGGGAGCGGGCACTGCTCTCAGCCTGTCGTAACAACGAAAGAAAACTCCACATACCGGAAAAGAAATTTACCTTATTCCTAGAACGGAATATAGACATTGGTACAACAGGAGGCTCGAGAGACCTCGAGCGTAATATACGCTACCATCGGAGAGACTTTAGCCACATCTTAACCCGAATGAGGCGATCAAGAAAGTCCTCCCCTGGAAAAAATATCCGAAGATCTTCTCTTTCCTTTTCATTACAAACAAAGCGAAGGCGCTACTTTTAGCCCTTTCAAGAATGAAGGCCCGCGCGACACTCGGCGTTAACACTCCCAAATCTGGAAATCCTAACCACAGTTTTAATGATAACGGGCGGCGAAAGCATACAAAGATAGTGAGGCTTCCATCGCAACGATTTAGGGCGATAGGGCGCACCACAGATACGATAAGAAGCACCCCTCAATCGATAGGTCAAAGACAGAAACATAGTACCAGTGACATCTCTAATCTTTGAGAAAATCGGGGTCTTTTCCACATAAATAGCGTCAACCAAAGACCGGAGCATCTTAGCAGACACTGGAGAGAAATCACTAGTAACTTCGTCGCTCCTAAATTATTTGGCAAAATCCAAAACATGACTTATAATAAATCATGTTTCAACTGGGAGACTTTTCTTTAGATATAGTTATAGTACAATGAAACTATATATTATGCTAAGTGGCCGTCACCTTCTCGTCGGCGATCACCGTCGCCAAGAATGGCATAGTCGCAAAGCTTCGTCGTGCCATACACCCTTTCAGTAGCTATCCACACAAGCATATGATGTTTAAGTGTGAATAGAGGCCAAGAACTCAAAAATCCGAGGGGTTGACCCTTCGTAAACGTCACAACCGATGACCTATAGCCTTTATTATATTATAGAAACTATATGGTAATTGAAAGACTACAGAACAAAGTATGAACGTCCAGGAAGTTGCAAAGGGATTTCCGAACAACCCTGCATACAGGACGTCAGGATAACAGATAAGGAATCGGTAGCAGCCTTAAGATAGATAAAAAGAGAAGAATTTTGGCTTTCTTCTCAAGTACTGCAACGGTTGGGTCTGATTATAGGTACCATCCATTCTGAACCTTGCCAAAACCTTCATCCATCATGTATAGGCCGTACCAAGGCCTGATATAAGGGTAAGCCAATAGCGAATAACCTTTTCTTCCCTGCCTCCTCGACCTTCATTCCCATCCTGCAGCCAAAGTGATAGCGGCTGTAGCATCCACCGGTAATGTGTGGAAGAGGGTAAGATTTCTATGTGGATAGGACGTATCAACACCCTTTGCATCTTTTCATTTGAAAGGAAATATAGTTGAATAA
>JBBPFP011067993.1:0-12601 GCA_037974795.1 Kaempferia galanga | reverse complement strand
CGTGCTTTAACTTCTGTAAGAGGCTACTCAAATTCCGATGCATTGCTCGAGGGAGTCTTTTAGTGCTTTTACATAGTTCTTGGACTAGCAACTATTCAATTGTAAATCAAGTAATATCTATGTTTCTTACTTCATTTTTATGTATTTATTTTTGATTAACTAACGTGTGTTTTGCCCATCCTAAATTTTCAAAGCAAGAAAAAGCATTAATTCTAACTTTCAAACTATCCGCACCCCCTCCCCCCTCTAGCCGATCTAACGGATCCAACACATTTATGACTTCGAACCTGATTGACGAGCATCATACAACTCTAAACTTGATTCTCAAGCACCGTACAACTCCACACCCGATTCTCAAACATCTCTTCTCCTCAAATCCTATTCCCAAACTCAACTTCTTACTAGGAATGACAATTTTTTCCACGTGTTAGAGCCCCTATGGGAAAAACCCGAAATGGAGCGCGGATTCGAAGAGTCTTTTCGGTATAAGTTCGAGTTCAAAAATTTTGCAAATCTCTACAGTTGAAAGGGACGGGTATAAGGATAATATCCCCATCCCTAAATCCGTCCCGATTCCTCAGTCCTCATATTGAGATAGAGATTGTAAAACCCATACCCTAAATCCTTCTTCACTTAATCAGTCTTCAACCTTCACTCGCATTAATGTCTACCGGTGTCGCTCCCTCCGATCTAATCTGACCTATGGGCCCAGCCAGCCAGCCAATTCAACCCACGGGCCAGCCAGCCAGTCAGGCCAACCCGCGGACCAAATCTGACCGGATCTCGAGGCCCGCCCTGATTCACAACTCGGGCACTGGGTGAAATGTGGATTATATTACGGGCCAAGTTCAGTGTGTGCCCGTGACACCTGTAATCGCGCTGGGGTGAGGTTTGAACTTCGTACAGGGGAACAGGAGAACGGGAGGGGAGGGCAGGGTGAGGCCTGCGACGGCAATGCCGCGACCGTCTCTCAATCCACCGCCAACTGGAAACCGTCACGGGAGATTTCGTCCTCGCCGCAGAATCTACGAGACGATGCACTTCCTTTTGCTGAGGAGCACTCGTGCTCCCCTTCGTCAATGACCATTGCTCCTCCCTCTTCTGTAATCGCTGCAAGATCCAGCCTTTCGCTCTTATCCAGCCTCATCCACCGCAGTGCCGCCCTAGACTGCTTCCCCGCTGCCCAGGCCGTCCACGCCAGCCTCATCAAGACCAGCCTTCACCGCCACACCATCCTTGGGAACCGCCTTCTCGACCTCTACTCTGGCCTCGGGGCCTCCCAATCGGCTGTTGCAGTATTCCACGACATTCCCTATAAGAACATCTTCACCTGGAATATTCTCCTCAAGGTGTTTCTTAGAGATGGCCAAGTTCATTCCGCCCACCGACTGTTTGACGAAATGCCCGAACGAGATGTGGTGAGTTGGAACTCGCTGATTTCGGGCTATGCCTCTGCTGGCTTCATCGATAAGGCGTTTGGAATTCTTTCCCGGATGCAGGAGCTCGGTGTTAAAGCTAGTTCTTTCACGTTGTCTATCGCTGCTTCCTGTGCCACTTCTGCTCTTCAAGCCAAGCTAGTGCACAGCTTGGTTGTCCGCTTTGGATTGGGCTGTTCAAATGTCGTGCTTGACAACTCGCTAATTGATATGTATGGAAGATTAGACCTTGTGGATTATGCTAGCCATGTTTTTCATGCCATGGATGAGGTAGATCTCATCTCTTGGAACTCGATTATCTCGGCATATAGTAAGTCAGGTTGTAGCACTGAAGCATTGGAGCACTTTCATGCAATGTGGATCTCTGGGTTTTCAGCTGATGAATTCACTGCATCGTGCGTGCTTAACGTCTGTGCCGACCTAATGGACTTAGCTAAGGGTGAGCAACTCTTGGCCCATTGCTTCAAGGCGGGATTCCTTTCCAATTCTATAGTTTCTAGCGCTGTTATTGACATGTATTCCATGTGTGGCAGATTGGATAAAGCTGTTCAGATCTTCCAAGAAATGCCAAGATGGGATTCAGCAGTCTGCAACTCAATTTTGGCTAGTTATTTTTATACCGGGCTAGAGGATGAAGCTTTGACGTTTTTTGTGGTAGCATTGACGAAGGACGTCAAGCCGACAGAGTTCACCTTTGCTACCGTTCTCAACTCAAGGCTCTGTTGCTCCTCAATTGAGCTTGGCACACAAATTCATTGCTGGGTTTGTAAAACCGGCTTCGAGTCAGATATGATTACCGCAAATTCTCTGCTCGATATGTATGCGAAATTGGGATTGGTCGAGGATGCTCTAAATATTTTCTATGCAATGGCTTCCAAAGACTTGGTGGCTTGGAACACAGTGATCATGGGATTAGGTAAAAATGGGCAAGGTCTACAAGCTCTAAGAATTTTCAGCGAAATGCAAAAGAGTGGCATGGAGCCTGATAAAATAACTCTGATTGGCATTCTATTAGCATGTAGCTATACCGGCATGGTCGATGAAGGAAAGAGAATATTTTCATCCATGGAGAAGAAATACGGTGTGACGAGGGATCTAGAGCATTATGCTTGTGTAGTGGAAATGATGGGGCAGGCTGGAAGGCTGAAAGAAGCAATGGATATTATCGAGACTTCACCACACAACCGCAGCCTGTCATTGTGGAGTTTACTTCTGGAAGCTTGTTGGATTCATAACGACTTGGCATTCTCTGAGATAATTGCAGAGAAGCTGCTGCAATTGAGGGCTTGCTCCTCTCTCCCTTACTTGGTGCTGACTCAGATCTATACGATAAGTGGCAAATGGGAGAGCGTTGCTCGAGTGCAGAAGATCATGCGAGAGAGAGGTCTGAAGAAGGTTAAGGGTAATAGCTGGATTTGCATCAGAAACTATATCCATGTATTTGAGCCTAACCAAATATTCCACTGCAAAGGGGATGATATTTATTCAATATTAGGCCTTCTGGACTGGGTGATGGAGGTTGAAGAGCATGTTCATGAGAAATTTATATTACTCGAGCATAACTGAAGAATGAAACTAGAAGAACTCCGGGCTTCTTCTGATCTGTGCTCCGTCAATGCTCCCTATTGTCGTCTGTGCATGAGTGCACGCCACTGCAACGAGGGGGAGAATCCTGCACCAGTCTCGATATTTTTACCGCATGGAGCGTCCTTCTGGTTTGACCGCGCGCAGCGCGTGCTCTTCCATAGCTGTCCGAGAAGGCTACGCATGGCGCCAAGAGCCTTCCCTGTTCTCCCGTTGATTCGTGTTCGTCAAAGCTCGCCAACTTTACTTAACATGAAAATGTCATAATACCTTGAGTGTTACTTGTTTACAGTATCAAAATCAATGAATTCTTATAGAAAATTTCGGAGGTTGATTGTTGGGTCCGGAATCATTTGCATTTTTGAATTTATCTGATGATCGATTTGTACACTTTCAGGACTAATTAAATTGAAAGCTCAATAATTTAAATTCTATGTAAAATCAATGAATTCTTCAATGTCATATTGGAAAAAATAAGGACCCACGCAATGAAAAATCCAACCTAAATTGGATATCTGGATTTAAAAAATAAATCAATTCCTTCAAAATCTGTTATTTGTTTCGACGAGCGCATTTCAAAATCCACCCACCGTCGCGAAAAGCGAGATCTTGGTCGCGTCCCGAGGAGGGACCCACAGCACGCAAGAGTTTTGACTCCTCTGGGACAACGTGGGACCCAACCAGTGCGCAGCTCGGTCCCCAACCGCGCCACGTGGTCCCTTTCCGGGGTTCCTGCATTCCTCTCACCGCTACGGACCTGACGCGCCAGTTCACTCGAGAGATCGCTTGCGTATGATTTAGGAACAGCTATTGCTGTGAGGGTATGGAATTCGGGTAAGACAATGTCGAATTTGATTCTGTAAAATCGACAGCATTTCGCGTTCGGGCTCAGTTAGCGACCTAACTCTCTTGCTTCTGCATGTCTCTTCTTGTTCCTCGAGCTCTCTCTTTCTCCATTTGCTTAGATTCCTTTCTTCGCCCAATCTCTGCTACTTTCTTCACTCAGCCGAATCTAGCGCAGGAGCAAAAGCTAGAAGCCCTGAAAAAATTAAGGAAAGAGAGGATTTTTTTGAGCTAACCTGCATGGCAAAGTGAGGAGACGAGCTTGGAGTTGGGTTTCGAGGTCTGTTTTAGGTTAGGGTTTCGCTTGGCATTGGGTGTTACGGTTTTTTTGGCTGGGAATGCGAAGCAATGGCGGTGCTGTAGGCGTCTCGTGATGGGGTGCGGGAGCTCCAAGGCGGAGGAACAGCCGCTGGTGGTGCTGTGCCGGGAGCGGCGAGAGCTGATACGGGCGGCGGTCGAGCACAGGTTCGCGCTCTCGGCGGCGCATGCTGCTTACTTCAGCGCGCTCGGCCGCGTGGGGGACGCACTGCACCGGTTCGTACAAGAGGAGCTCGTGGCGGCGCCGGCGCCCCCCGTGCTGACACTGCCGCCCTCTGAAGGTAAGGGCAAGGCGAAGGCCGAGATCGAGAGGTCGGACAGGGAGATTGCCAGTGGCGGTGCTTCGCTTTCGTATCCACACTCGCATTCCGACGATTCTCATTTGCAACTGCCTTCCGACACCGAACTTGATGAAATTGCCGGGAAAAGTAGCGAACTTAATGTAGGCAGCGAAGATTCATCGCCTTCTTCTTCTCAATATCCGTATTACGGTGCTCCCATCCCTAATTACTACTATATGAAGAAGACCTCCACGTTCTCGGCTACCACGGTCTATCAGAATCCCTATCCGCAATGGTCCGATACTGCTTATGTAGGATATGGTTACGAGTATGGATACAGCTATCCAAGTTATGGTGCTCCAACAGAGTCATTGCAGCCCCCGCCTGATCAAGATCAGAACTTTCATGGTCAGAGCCAAACTGTGAGGGAAGATAAACCTGCTGATCCACCTCCGCCGCCGCCGCCACCTGAAGGATCCGCTTGGGCCTTCTTTAACCCTTTCAATTCGTATGAGCAGATGATACCTGGGTACTTTCAGGGTGGGGGATCGTCGGCCAGCAGTCCTAACTCAAGCGAGGTAAGGGAGAAGGAAGGCATTCCAGATTTGGAAGAGGAAACAGAGCAGGAGTCCATTAAGGCAGGGGACTTGACTAAGAGGAAGTTGAAGAAAAAAGATATAGATTCCGGAGTCTTGAGCGAGAGAAGTTCCAGCAGGAGCTCGAATGTGTCTTCGGTGGAACAAGAAGCCAATCTGAACAATGATACGGTTTCTTCAAAGGCAAAAGAAGAGAATCAGGATATTGCTCAGGCTAGTAAAGTCGAAGACGAAGAGAAGGAAGTTTTTACAAAGAACAGAAACGTGAGTTTTGCTGATGAAACATCACCTATTACTGATGACAGCAGGTCTGGCGCCCTATTCATACATGGTTCGAGGGATTTAATGGACGTTGTGAAGGATATCAAAGAACAATTTGAATCAGCAGCCCGCTGCAGTAAGGAGGTCTCTGAGATGCTTGAGGTAGGCAAGCGGAAGTATAGATCAAGGAACAGGATTTTGAGAGGTTGGTACTAACCATTGAATCTAATTTTCATTTCAACATTATCTGGCAGTTCAGGAGCATGGTCTTGATTTTTCATTTTATGCAGTGATCCTGTCTAGGATGTTGGATCCTGTCATTTTGCCTGTTCAGACACAGTCACAGTCTTCGTCGACCAATTCAAAACAGTTAACCGCTGCAAGATCACGGACAACAAAAAACCCTGATCTGGAGGGTGACTTTGATCCTGGCAAACTTTCATCAACACTTGACAAGTTATATGTATGGGAGAAAAAACTTCATAAGATCGTTCAGGTAAATTTATATTGAATTGTTTCTTCAGTCCATCAGCATTCCTTAGTTATCTACTAACTTCCTCATCAATTGAAATAGCAAAAATCATTAAGGACATGTAACTTCGAATATATGATGGGTTTTGAAAAGTTACACCTAGCTAGAGGCTTAACATACTTATGAGTTTCTTGAATTGATCAATTCAATGATTCAGTCTAATATAGTTTTGATTTGTTTTTCTTATGTGATTCTCAGCGATGTTGGCAACTGATTATTTGAACTTGTGTCTTCGCTCTTTGTTATTCACTCGTTCGTTTGGTGCTGTGTCACTGGTTCATGTTGAGTCATGATATGAGGGAACCAACATGATAAGATTTGTAATTGTTTTCATTCTTGCTTGATCCAGGAAGAAGAAAGACTGCGAATCATCTACGAAAGGGAATGGAACCAACTCAGAGCTCTGGACGAAAATGGTGCAGAGTCCTCACAGATCAATTCCGCCCGGGATTTAATAAGAAACCTACTTACAAAGTTAAGCATCGTAATTAGATCTGCCAGTCACATTTCAAAGAGGATGCACAAGTTAAGAGATGAAGAATTGCAGCCCCAACTGACTGAGCTAATCCAAGGGTGTGTTTTCTCATAACATTAGCCTGTTACACTAATATCTCACATAAGGTTAGCTTGTTTGTTTAACAGAAACAGGTCTTTTGCTTTGTAGATTGGTCAAAATGTGGAGGTCTGTGCTTGATTGCCATCAAAAGCAGTTTCAGGCTATCATTGAAAGCAAAAGTCATGATCTCGTTGCCAGAACAGGTAGCTCTGTGACTAAGGCCACCCTGGAATTGGAAGCTGAACTCCTGAATTGGTGTTCCTGTTTCACTAATTGGATTAGTGCTCAAGAGACCTATCTTGAATCCTTGAATGGTTGGTTGCTGAAATGGATTCACCAGGAAAGGGAAGAGACACCCGATGGGGTTGCACCATTCTCCCCGAGCAGGATTGGTGCCCCTGATGCTGTTATAATCACGAATGATTGGCATCACATAGTAGGTATATCTGTGGACGAAGTGATAGTTTCAATGCGGACTTTTGCAGTAAATGTACACAAGTTATGGGAGACACAGAATGAGGAGCAACACCAGAAGTTGAGGGCCGAAAATTTGTCCAAAGATTTTGCAAGAAGACTCAAGTCACTGCAAAAAGAAAATGGACTAAGCAAGCGGGAAAATGAGCTAGATAAAATAGTGTTACCTATTTCGAATGAGGCTTTAGGTCACGATAACACAATGCCCTTGGATGCTATAAAGAAAAGATTGGATGAAGAGACAGCCGGACATGAAGAGACCATAAAACAAGAGCAACAAGCAACAGCAAGTAACTTAAGAATGGGGTTAGGTCCGATATTTCAAGCGCTGGAGAATTTTTCATTGGAGACACTGAAGAGATATCAGAGAGTTAGAATCTCAGATGGTTAGGGAGAGTGTTCCAAGGATTTTGAACTTGTCTCACAGGGCTAATCAATCTACAAGTCGAAGATTATAGCTATGTTCCAATTGGCTCATTTCCATGTGCATTGTGGTACAGAAAAAAAAAACAGAAGCCTGAGTACCTGGTGTATGAGCAGATTTCAGAATGTATTCATTACTTGTGGAAAGAAATGAAAGGCTCCAGAGTGAATCGTAAGGTATGCAAGGCATGCGACGATATGCAACTTCCTGCACCTTCTTCTGGAACCAATTGGTGGCACTGTTAATACTTAGTTGAGTTCTGCACCTTCTTTGATTGCATTGACTCTGATAAGGAGGAAGATATTCTTGTCTGGTTGCACAACTGTTTAGCTGAGTTCATCGGATCACATGAGCAGACTGCCTGAGATCTTTTATGAAAAATATTTGCACCCCAATGTGGTCCTATGGCGCCTATGTCTGTGCATAGTTTTGGTTCGAACCAGGGAAACGATGGATTTTAGTTTATATAAATATCAAGCTACTACGGGAGCTATCATTCTTTGCCTACGTTTTGGCCGAGTCTTGTACTTAATCTGACTTTGAAGAGTTGCCGTGTCATGATCTATCTAAATCTGGCTCTGGTTCTTGTTTCTGTTTGCATCTCGATTCCCAAACCCATTACAACAAGACAAATCAAGGAGTAATGTTTGTGTAGGATCAGCATTAGTCTATCATTCACTTCATCTCTATCTTGCCTACCACCAAAAGAAATATACTTTAAATATGAATAACAGATTCATCTATTATAATGTTAAGAAAAGAGACAGAGAGAGTTTAAGTTGGCCATTTATTTAATCATTTTTTACTTGAGTATTATCATTTGCTCTGTCAAAAAGTCTGACGCCAATAATTAGATTATCGCACATAATGTATTACTCGTTGACTTGACTTATCTACGATTAAAACAATACTATAATTGATATTTAAAAATTAAATCGTCCATTCCTAAGCTTACCCTAATATGTTGAGTTTAGAATCACCTAGAACAAAATCGCAGTTGAGTAGAAGATAACAATATGACAAACAGTTTAAAGCAACATTTAATCTCTAAACAGTATGACATTCTTCAACATCATCTAACAAAGAAAATGTTGTCTATAAAAGACACTGCCCAAATAGTGTCACCAATCGGGACCATGAGCTACTAGACAAACAACAACCAGATAAAAATATGCAAGAGTCAAAAGGGATGAACGAAGTAGATGACCATTGCAGAGCAACAAACAAGAATGCAAGTAAACCAGATATAAGATCCGACCGCGGAGGCAGGAATGAAGCAAGGGACATGAAATGCAAGGTCAATAGGGAGTTAATTACCAGCAAGTGCACTGAAGGTTTGATTGAGCAAAAGTTGCTATGTACATCCATGTGACCATTTATCAAAGGCATACGAACTCGGAAGCCAATTTCCTGCAAAACAAAAAATGTAGCAAAATGTAGCAAAACAACAATTTATATTTCCCGTGATAAACAAACGCTACCTTTTTGGTGAATCAAAAACCGAAATTAAATAAATCTGCATCATCAGTATAATCAGCAAAAAGTTCAGATAGTTGTTCATCAGTCCATTGTGCAACGGAAACTCCTGAGATTATTCTTTTAGTTTCAGTTGTTCGAAGACCAGAATAGGCGGGGATGGATGAGGTGGTAGCTTTAAGCATGTCATCACATTTATATCTTTTAGCTGCATCTGTCTGGGTGCTGTCAGTAATCTTTCCACTGTTCATATTTCTTTTTTCTTTGTCGGCATAAGATTTGTGTGCTGTCAATGGCACTGCTTCTTCTGCAACTGCTACGCTTGTGTTGTTTGGAAGAGAATATGACTGCTCACAGGATAACACGGTAGTCACATCTGCAGTCTGAATCCTACAAGGTAAACTTGTTGCACATTTATCAACCCCCACTGTTGTGCTTTGCAAATTTGACGTTTTCCTCATTTCTTCATGGCAATCCAATTTAGGCCTCGGATCACATTCTCCAGCTGCTAACTGATTTCCCGCTTCGATGAACTCTAAGTCAGTCCAGTCAGCAGCGCTTTTGTTGCAAATTGTGGCACGGGGTTCAGATGACAAGCCTCCAGCAACAAATTTATTCAGATTAGCCATTGTCGCTCTATTGTCATATTCCAATTTACTAGGGTCATCTAAAAGAGTTTTAGTTGAATTCAGATAGGATGTTTCTAATCCTGATATCCCAAAACCAGATTCCATATTATGACCTGGAGAAGTTAAGCTAAGTCATAAGTTTATGAAGGAATATCAATAAGTTATACGAGGATGATAGAAATTATTCCTTAGACAAACCTCTGCTTTTATTTAATGGTAGCATTGGAGGTGGCGTACAATCCTTTTTAATAAGCTGTTCAATCAAAAGTGATTAGATATCTTATCCGCGAGGAAAATATCCAATAGGTGAGTTAACATAACAACAGCAAGAATCAAGCTATCCTAGGTTTATTAGACGTTGTAATGAATGATTATATCCTATAAGACATCATAGTCTACTAGCCATTCCTGTTTTAATATCATCCTGCATGGAAACACTAAGAATTATTTCAACTGGCTCTAAACACTTCAATGTTGATGATCGATTCATAGCCAGATGTGAAAAATATTCAGGAAACCTGCAGGCTAGTAGTTCGTGCATCCATCAGTTACCTTATTTATAGAGGAATTCTTTGTGAATTATTTAAATAGGGAGTAATTTTTATCTGGACTGTTCAAAAAATAACTAAATAAAAATCTGACAATCATAAAAAGAATAGAATTTCTCATTGTAGTGAATCAGAAAATAAAAGAAGGCCGTGACATCACGGCTCCAGAAGCTCGACATATTAGACTACCATATTCAGGCCAAAGGTGGATAAGCTTGTTCTAGTGTCAAAAACAAAAGGCATAGTTAAATGGTTAATGCCAGTTTCCTCATTATCATTACATCCTATATCCAAATTGGACAGTATGCCTAGCCCAAGATAATTTATAGTAACAATGATGAGATATTTACAACACATTCGCCGATTTCAGTTAGCTGCTTATCATTGGATTGAATGCTCACAAGGTCCACAGATGATCCGTATGTTGGTGTCAGAGTGACAAAATTAATGAATGATGCAGTTAATAAGATTTTTTAGATTGAGAGACGTGGCAACATAACTCCATATTTGTGCTCGTTGTGACTAGCATAGAAAATCACCTAGAGCTTATTGAGAAATGAGAACAAACTAGAGGATAAGCACAAAGGAGTTTAGTTGGATTAGAGAGATTTGAGGAAGCGGGCATTGATGACTCTCTTGTTCGTGAGATTCCCAACTTTAGAGTGGTGACCAAGACCACTAGGATAACTTCATGAAAAGTGGAGAGCTAGGAGGAAGAATAATAGGAACATAGAGGGGAGGGAAGAGGAGCCCTCCTCTTGACGCCATGGCCCAAGAGGATTAGACAAGGATTGGTGTTTGATGCCATGTAAAATAAGATGATAAAGTAGAATAACTCCTCATTCAAAGTATGATTATTGTTTCCAGAACACTTTATTCAATAGAAATTATCACATAACATAAAAAGGAAAAACAAATATCGTGCATAATATATCAAATGGAAGTATATCATTATAACTAGAGAAAATATCAGGGATATATCAAGAAATAGTCAGATAGGAATCTAAATGATACCAATGCAAATTGGTAAGATTTTCAAATAAACTCTTTCCTTTAATATCAACTAGTTACTGCATTTTATTTAAGATTATAATGAGGTTAGTGGAGTTTGGTAGAAGCTTAACTTCAAGAGGAGTGCATAAATAATCACCAATAAAATCATAAAACATGGAAATCCATCCAACTGCTGATATCAAATTTTACACATTGATTACATGTAAGAAAAATTCTTAATTGTGGTTTAAACCGCATTTCATAACACAAATGATAAGACTCAGTAGGAACAAAGGCGTTTAGCTAAAATCATAAAGGAACTCTGATCAACCTAAAACATTGCATGAAACACGAGAATAACTCACCTTCACCACATTCTTTGACGTTACATTCAAATAAATAGAGTGAGCTGGACAGAAAACAACCACCTGAACAGGAAGAATATATTGAAGCATGTGTTTTCACCAATTGAAAAAAAAATGACAAAAAATAAAATTCACTAACTCAACCAATTGGACATGAACAGAAGATAGAGGAACAAAAGGAGCAAATGGTAACTCAAGTTCGGTGAATGATTGTAACCTGCTTGAGAATGAGGACGCAGCCAACCGATACATCGCCACCAAGATTACAATCCGAGAGGACTCCATGATGGACAAAAGCTCCAATCGAGCCTGTGGGGTCCTAAAATGAGGATCTTTCACAATCAATTAGGGCTTCCGCTTCAATATAACTTCGAAAGATAAAGTACCTTCAGAGTGAGAAATAGATCGCCCAGCCCATTGGGCGTGCAGGATGTGACGATTCCTACGACCTGAGATTCACAAGATCGCAATCAAAACCCTCCGAATCAATCAAAACCCTAAACCCACAATATGTCAATCCGCACCTGCGGCACACGATGGACAGCCCGAGTCTTGATCGAGTCGATCCTCCACACAAGATCACGATCCTCCCCTAATGGAAAGAACGCGCGATATCATGAATGACTCCGCCGAAGTAATTCGCAAGTATAATCTCGAGGCGGAGGCTTACCAAGGAACTCCAACGCGCACAGCCAAGGGCTGAGCTTGAAATCTCCATCTTCCTCTTCGGATTCTAAATCCCTCCCATGATCACTCCTTTCTCCTCTCGAAAGCAGACCTTCTCGGCGGGCGGCATCGGCTGCGGACTGACGGCGCATAGCAACCTGCACAGCGCCCGCGGGGCCGGGGATGATGCGGGAAGAGGAACTCGGAGGACCCTCGGAGGACAGAGTCGGTGAAGGAGGAGGATGGCGAGGAGTGGCGGCGACTGGTTGAGAAAGAGGGCGAGGGAATTGGGAGCAGGACCGGAGAAGTGGGAGCTGAGGGGAGCAGATAGTTCGGGGATGTGAAGAAGAGGAAGAAGGTGCTAGAAGAGGGAAGAGATCGGAGTCGTCGACGTCGATAGCGTCTTCCCAAGGCAGCGCCTCCGCCTCCGCCACCGCCTCCGCCACTCGTTCGTTTCGCATAGCGCTTGCGGGAAGGCGGGAATCCGCGTTTTGTTTCGAGCCGATTCCAAGTCGAGCTCGATTATCTTTTAAAATGTTGATTACAAATTAGCTCTTGCAGCCTTTAATAAAAAAAAAATCTGAATAATATATATATATATATATATAGTCTTACTTTA
>JBBPFP011067885.1:0-12605 GCA_037974795.1 Kaempferia galanga | reverse complement strand
TAGTCACCTCCGCTAGAGGTGGATACCAAGTAAACGGTTTGTGTTAGCATTGTTCTTAATTATTTAGTTTGCATTTCCGCTTGCGCTAACGTGATAGAAAGAGTAAACCGACCATCCGATTTCTAACACAAATATGACAGACCCAAATAAGGTAAGATATCAGAGGCTGTTTATTCTTGACTAGTGTGTCAACATGTGTGTCAAGGCATAACCCCTGCTATAAATAGGGGTCTTTGGTTTCTGACAGAGATACGCTTTCCCATACGTCGGCATCTACTGTTCCATTGCAGTGCTTCTTTTCCTCTCAGTCACGTCACTGACTTGAGCGTCGGAGTACAAGAGTTGAGGACCTCTTCCCTGATTCCGTCTCTAACGGTCTGTTTGAGTCTGTGCGAATGCATGCAGGAACAGGGAGGACGAGGTGCCACATGTCCAGACAATCCACGCTCGATCAACTAGCGATCCACCTCAACACCGTGCTACCCAGTCCTATCCGCCCAATTTCAGATAGGATCACCTGCCATCGTCACTGGCTCCTCCGTCTGACTCAGCTTCCGGACAAGATCATAAATCATCTTTCGCCAAATTAAGGATGGTTTAACTTAAACAGCTAATGAATGTTTTGTTAAGATCGAAAGCAAGGTTCTGGCTTTTACAGGAACAATCCGTTTACATTTAAGAAAAATGCATTTTTGACATCCTCATTTTGTTAATACATCAGGTTTTATTACAGTTACAGAAACCTTGAACAATTCGTGTTCTTTAATCAATACAATTGCAATGGTTTGCTTAGGAGAACAAGTGAGAGAACTTCGTGTATTAGACTTTACAGCACAACAGGTAGGAGCATAAAACTAGCTCACACAAATGGCACAATAAGCTAGAAAACTTGATGTCGGTGAGATGTATCCTTCAGAAACCTTTCACCAAGTAAACCTTACGCTATTTGGCTGCTGGAATCAACTCTCGTCAAACAGTATATACTCTGGAAACTAAGAATTTTTGGTCTGAAGATTTTGAATATTGAAAAAAAAAAGAGTAATTTAGAGCTTCAGATATGACAGTTAAACACATTTTATAAGCTTAAAGTGCATAAGAAAATGAAATGCTCACCATTTTCAGGTATTTCTTGTGAAGCTTTATTGCATGGCTGCAAGTTTTCTTTGCGTCTAAATCTCCAGTTATGTCATTTAAAATCTGAATTGAAGCAGTATCAATCAAAGCCAATAAGAGGCAATGGGAATGACAGGAATTTCTTTCATTTAAGTGCAAATGGCTTTCAAATTTGAAGAGAAGATCAATGAACCCGATTGACTTCCGTTCTAAACTTATTTGCTTCGTTGATCAAATTTTCCTTTTTCTGAGCATGTTTTTACTAACATGCTAGTTAGCATACTCGAGTATAGGTTTGCAAGTTTGTTAACGAATGGTGTAACTTCTTTGGTAACACAATTCCACTTAGTGAGCTGTGGACTTATAGATGAGCTGAGAGTATTACTAAGCTATGGTTAAACATATTGAGTCAGTGGTTGGCTATGAGCTGAGAGTATGCGACAATTAAGTCTTATACAGCTTCATAAGCTTAGATTAGGCATTGACATTTGTTCTCTCATTTAAAAGGTAATAAGTCACTTCTCCCATTTAAATGAGGCATTGACATTTGTTAGAAACTGGGGAAAAAGTCATGATGCCTTTTGGATCGTAGGGTAGCTTTTCTTAGACGATCTCACTGATCACAAGGAAAAGACATTCATTCATTTAAGTGTGGAAATCCTTACCTTAACAACGTCGTCCAAACCACGTGCTTCATGCAATAACTTTGTGCTTTTATCCTTGAGAACACTAGCAACGAGAAAAACTGTGATTGGCAAAGGGGCTTCAGAAGTTTTAGTTCCATTCCTGATATTGTCCCTTTCAAATTTCCCAAATTGGCGAATTGACTTGACTTTCCTTTTAGATCGGTCATTCTTCTCGGTTAAAATCTCTGGTTCTTCATAAAGCATGAATAAATCAGGATGATATTCAGAAGCCCACATCATCTGTATGAAATATTGCCGCCGGAAGAGTGTAAATTGTAAGAATCGTATCGTTTTGTATGTAAATTGTATTGTATTGTATGATTCTATGTATGAGAATGTTGCCCAATGAGTTCAAGTAATAATGGTCATACCTCCCAAAGATACAAAGAATCTCCGAAGGACAATTCTCGCTTGAACAATACCATGAGCATGCGAACTGCAAAAAGGTAATCACCTCCGCCTAGGGTTTCT
The DNA here is from genome assembly GCA_037974795.1 of Kaempferia galanga. Classification (NCBI taxonomy): domain Eukaryota; kingdom Viridiplantae; phylum Streptophyta; class Magnoliopsida; order Zingiberales; family Zingiberaceae; genus Kaempferia; species Kaempferia galanga. The sequence continues at coordinate 10,335 of JBBPFP011067885.1, read as the reverse complement.
ATTCAAAAACAAGCACAGCATTAGCACCCGCACATGGAGGAGTCACAGCACTGAAACAACTGAGATAGCTACAAGGATTATAAGGCGCCCTTTCAGACATTAGAGAAGCATTAAAGTAAACATAAGCTATGTCAGTTTAGTTGTTATCTCGATCTGCTATTATATAAAAGTTAAATTTCTTGTCAATTACATAATTGTCGCATCCAACTACAAAAATGCAATCTTTAATAGATATAAGAGACATCTACTGCTTATAATGATAAGTTTCTGAGACGAGGAAGTATTTGTCTAGATACGTTACGGCACAAACTATATCTTACAAAATGCAGTTATATTCTAGTTTCTTGTGTCACATACCTAGGTGTTGGTGAAGCTTTGGGTCCAAAACTTGTGTGATTGATGCTAGACTTTGAAGTTGGTTCTCCACCCCGACGGATCTCTCCGTGCATCTGAAATTTCCTCGCTTTAAGATTTCAAATGCGAAGGTGATTAAAAGACACATCAAAAGAATATCACAAAGAACTATCAACTAGCTACTAAAAAGTATTTACTTTATACCAGTTCAGCAAGTATGCTTGTACATTGGTAATTGTTAACTTAAGCTCCTCTATTTATCATAAAGGAAGAAAAATAAGAGTTTTTCACAACCAGCTATCTCAAAATACTCTTCTAGTTCGGACATCCTTCCAAAACAGTAGCGAAATAATAACAATTACATGGGTAGAAAATATATAATGTATCCATTTTCATTCCACTCCAGTATTGCTCATTACTGTATGATCTTGCTAAACATTGACCAATAAAAGGAAGAGATGACAACAAAATACCAGTTTGTGCATCAAACGCTCAAAGCACCAGAATGCATCTGCTTCATCTTCAAGAAGAATTATCATTGGGGAACAAAGATCACTCATACCTGATATCACATGTGCAAGTCATATTAAATTTTGTTGTCAAATATTATGGAAAAAGAACAGGAAAACACAAGGAGGAGAAGAAGAAGAAGAACAACAACAACAAGAATATATAGTTTATCGATGAAATATGTTATCACCTTGACAATAGCCAACATCTTTGTCAATCCAGGCATAGACAGCAAGAATATCCCAAAGTTTAGAAAGATTTTCGTTCTTCTCATAAAATACAAGACTTCTATCAGTACGAAGCACATCAAGACCTAAAACCAGTAGAAATACAAATTAAGATTTTTAGTTCATAAATTATTATTAAGCAGGATAAGAAATGACTCTCGGAACATGTTTCTTAATAATCCGTAGAACTTCTCATGACCTTTTTTTGTAAGAAAAACAATTTGAAAAAATAAAATTCCTCAATATATGTTCATAAGCCACATCAAGCATACTCAGCCACCAACCTAAAGTATCAAATTCAGCTTTCAAAAAGATATCACAGTGCCAGCACTTATGTTAAGAGATAGTTTGATAGTGTCAGAGAAGATATAGCAACACAAAAGCATATTAAAGGACAGGGAAGAAAGAAATGGATGATAATCAACATAGCAAAAGCATAGAACATATAAAAATGAAAGGCACCTATTTGATGTAGGGTAAGCTTCCAACTAATCACTTGTTTAGTCGTCAAAGGATCTGTGCTTTCTGCACCGCTATCAACTTGTGACCTTTGAGATGGAATTTGATTAGGACTAGCTTCCATGAGAACTAAAGGGTCTTTAATAGGTTGACCATCTTCAGTGATTAATGGAGCTGTGACAACTATTCCACTGCCAACATGAGAATCCAATTCACGACACACATCCTTCCATCTTTCATATTGCACTCTGTATGAAAAACTGATTAACCTTAGACTGGATATTAATAAGTCAAAACATTCTGTCAACACATTATAGCCAGAAACTACAAGGCCAACTGTTAATACCTTTACTAATATGCTGATACAAATCAAACATTTAATTTTTCGTTAACTAATCTAGAGAAACATGAAGTTGTATAATAAAGATGTTGGTAACGGTCTTCATTTTGAAAAAGGGCAGTACACGAAGCTCCTGCCAATGCAGAGTCTCGGGGAACGGGGGAAGGATTGGGCCACATTAAGTCTATTATACGCAACCTTACCTTGCATTACAAGCAGTTGTTTCCGTGTCTCGGATCCATCACACGGCAGCAACTTGACCAAGGCTCCCCTTCAGTCTTCATCTTGAAGTATTACTATCCATTTATTGAACTAGTAACAAAAATCAATCAAGGTTTTGACCACTTTGCTTGTAAAAATGATGGATTTCCCGTTGATAAGATGATCTGATCGAACATAGTTTGTTTGGTAGCTTGCAGTTTTTGTAACATTACTAATTCTATCATCATAAACAATTATTTCAAGAATTTTAGAAAACATAGTTTGTGACAAAGAGTGAATCAAAGAACTGTGCTTAAATTAATATGGACCAATATAGCTTAAGAGATAAAGTTTGTTTGAGGAACAAGAGAAAGGAAAAACCTAGTTACTAAGCACGGGTAAGTTTTTGTACATTAGTTTTCCCTACCATGATGGACTGAAGCCTTGTGTGGGATTGTCTTAATTTTACATAGTCCATTTTGGTGCACACTGCACAGGCATATCCTATCTAATATGTGGATAGCTGATGACACTTAATTATCTTATATAGCCTATATTCACCATTACACTTGAAGGCAGAACCCTACGGGATGGGTAGATGGTTATTCCATAGGGCGTTGTCACCAAGAGGTCAATTCCTAATGGCAAAATGCTTGCCAGGTTCCTGCCCTTCCCATGCAATTGTCACTGTTCAAAAGGCAAAAAAAAAAGTCACCCATGCTTTACCTCTCTACAAATGACGGTGGGACCAGTCATGTGAAGCGTCTGGGGTCAACATATGACTTTCGCCACCAGGATTGCAAGAGAAAAATAGCAAAATAAAGTGGAATGAGAAAAGCATCAGTAGCATAATAGCAATAATGGACATGTCTCCAAAATGAGAATAATGCCACAAGAAAAATTATAAAGTATATGCAATATACCATTAGCAATTAAAAAAAAATCCAGTCATCTTGTACCTTCGCTGCTGTCTCAGTTGCTCACGTTCATCAAAGGTGCTTTTTGGATCAAAGCATCCAAGTAAGAACTCCCAAACCTCTCCTCTTATGGAAGGATGAACACCCTGATCCGATAAGGAAGATATCGGGAATCAGTGGTATCAAAGTCAGTTACTTATCTTAGGCTGTTATTTGTTTTTCACTGGAATGAAAAATGGAATAATATTGAGATACTATGCTATCACAAAAGCAAACAAACATTCCTTGATGTAGATATACTAGCCATGCAAAGGGGAATGTTGATAAAGCATGGCCAACTATATTACCAAGTCTAAGAAAGAGAGGAACATTGACCTATGTTATTAGCAAAATCTACCCACCGTATAAATGGATTAATAATGTTCCTAAGTCACGTCAATAAATGTGCACAATTCCTAGTTAAACTACTGATATGACACATGTCATGGCAAAATGGACAAGCAATGTTCAAAAATTGACAAAATAAATAAGAAATATTCCTTGGTGTTGAGCTACTAGTCATAGTAAAAGGAATGCCAAAGAAATACCTAGTTTTTTTTATTGGCTGAAACCAAACAATGGATCCCCTACATCCAAGGTAAGAATCACAAGTTAGATCAGTATTTTGGAATACTAACCTTTATTGAATCCTTGGCATACCTTTCATGTAAAGTCAAGACCATTAACGATCACCAACATAGTAATGATATTGATAGGTCTCATAGTAGTTCTAATAATTTATTCTCATATCTTTTCCCTCAAGTCTTAGGGAGCATGAAGGTCAAAGCCTTAAGCGATGTGGTATTCAAAGGGAAGGAGTGATCGGTCGGATCGATCACACTCAATGATGGTTGGGGTCCCCTAAGACAAGTCCACAGATCGCATGAGGCGTAACACATTACCCGATTGACATCATGCCGAATGAGACTCCCTATATGGGAGCTACATCACACAAGAGGTGGATATTTGATCGGCGAAACAATAGTCAAGGCTCTTCAGCAGCTACCCGGCCAGACTTCACACTGACCAGCCCTCCTAGGATACTAGTCTGACCAACCCCTACTAGTTGGATCTCTCAGAATGGCACCTTGTTCACTCATAGTTAACTCTGAGCTCAATCCCTCACTGTGTATATATTATCTAACCAAGGTGTGTTCTCGACCGGCACATAGCCGGTCGGGATCTCTAAAAGTTTAATCCACGCCTCATGGTCAAAAGCCTTTAAATACACTAAATGCACTCCCACAAATATAACACTCACCCGATCAACTTATCATATCCACCCGATCGACTCTATGCCGATCGGTCCCCTATGCACTTAGTCTTTCCTCCTAGTAAGGTGGCTCTTACAGTCGATCTGTCTTTGACCCACCTCGACCTTGCTTTCTTACTGTCCTTATTTCCAACATAAACACGTTAACCCGCCCGAGTTCCAACCGGTGCCCTGCGGGGAGACGACCTTATCAGAGAAGACGACCTTATCAGAGAATCACAGCGGCATGAGAATATTCCGCCAGCCTAGCATTGAGAAGCTTCCAGAGGTTCGTGCAGGCCCTCCTTGTCCCCTCTACACCCGATGCGATCTGACAGGAATATTCCTTGCCTCTTCGATACAACCGAGGTCCAAAGGTAGTATCAAAAGATATACGTGCATACATGAAAAGAACTTTTGGCACTCTTGCACTTGTGACTGATAAAAGTATCGTTCATCTTCTCCCCATTTTTTCAACTTTCCGCATAGTGCATATTTTGCATCGAGAATAGTTTCTAACTTGAGCATCGGAGTATCCAAGCCAAGGACATTTTCTCGGATTTCTGTTGCTAATGTCATCGGCTGCATCTGTGCAAGCCTTGCGGTGTTCCCACTCTCTTTACGGCAGTGTACGTGGGAAGGTTGTAAGTCCCTCTCCTTTCGCTTTTATCGTCTTTGGATACTTTCCAAACTTTAGCTCCAGATCATTTGCCTACCAAACCCTTCTCCCTCACCACCATGAAATCTAGATTACCCATCTACCCAACTCCTTACCCTCGTCATCCTTAACTTCACTTCCTTCTCCCTACGCAAATTCCTACTACCTTCCCATTCACTACCCCATCTATTAACCCACCTCCCTCAAGGTTTTTCATCCAGCCACGGTTTCCGGATGGATCAAATTTGGCATCATTTGTGAGAAATTTTTCCTAGCCTATTCCGGATTGTGAGGATGGAGCCTTCGGTTTGAATCAATGTCACCATGACTCCAGAGGAATATGAATGGTACAAGAAAGATAAGAAGCAAAGGGCATCCAAGGATTAGGCAATTAGTTCTCATTCCCGAGTCCCGGTAAAGTCGGGAGAGAAGACTCATGCATCTGAGGCCAAACGAAAATGCAAACAACCTTATAAGCCTCTTGGAGCTTTTATCCATGCACCTGGAGGGGATAGTGTAGGATAGAGCGCTCGCAAGCATCTTTTGTGAGAAATTCACCACCTCGAGACCCCAAGCGAGGGAAGGGTGTGGTCATCCAGGAGATGCCTGAAGAACTCAGCGTGCCTTTCTCTCAGCGAGTCTTGGATGAGAAGTTACCCAAGGGTTACAAGCCCTTGTCGGTCGGAGCGTACAATGGAAACATTGACCTAGAGGAGCATGTCTGGAAGTTTCAAAATGTCGCTTTACTTCACAAGTACATCAACGTCGTAAAGTGTTGGGTGTTTCTCAACACTCTCTTGAAATCGGCATAAGGTTAGTTCGATCGGCTATCAGTCGGATCCATCACTTGCTTTAAAGATTTCAAAAATGTTTTTCTCTAGCATTTCGCTAGCAACAAGAAATACCAAAAACGAACCAATCGTTGTTTGCACTTAAGCAAGGGACCAAGGAGTCCTTGCAAGCATATGTTAAGCGTTTCAACCAAGCTGTACAAGAAGTCCCGACCACCAGTTTGGAAATATTGATAAGTGCCTTCTCCAATGGCCTTCAGAAAGGGGATTTCTTTTGGGGCCTCGTCAGGAAATCCATTAAAAACTTCGACGAGTTATAGGGAAAGCAGCCAAATATATAAACGTGGAAGAAATAGATGCTGTTCAAGAGAAGGTAATCCCTCAGCTCTAACCGAGCAGGACGACCGAAAGTCGTCGCAACCCCCTACTTGTCCTAGGGAACCTCGGTCGGCCATTCCTCCCTCCCGTCTAGGATCCCCGAGCAGCCCAACGGGTGGCGGCCATCCAACCTACCTGACCCACTAAATGGGTCGTTAAATATTGCACTTATCATCGGTCACCCACCCACAACACGGTGGAGTGTCAATAGCTCATGAGGGATAGACATCGCGTAGAGGAACAAGGCCTGTTGTTCCAACTCTCGCACCACATCTTTTGGCGCAGTAAGTCATCCAGTCAGTTGTCACAGATTTTTTATTTCTTAGCCAAGTTATAAGCGAACTTACTCTCACGCTTAACGATCACCCAATTGATCTTATCAGACTCTTAATAGCTTAACCTTGTTGCTGGTAGGACTGCCCTTATACCAAACTTACTCATGGGTGTCAGCTTCGGTTTCCATGAATGTAAAGCGGAGGAGATTGTCTCTAAAGACTAATCGGAGCATAGGAAGATCTTGCCCGTTCCCCTAGAGGCAGCTCGAGATTATCCGCTCAGGTCTTATTGCCTAGTGAGTTAGCACTTTTACTTTTCACATCTGAACTACAACTCATACATATCATGCTAGCAATAAAAATGCATATGTTTACATCATGTACATAGAACCCATCAATGGCTATCGGCTTTAACCCTTGCCATTTCCCATGAACCTCGCAAAATTCCTAAGTGTGATCATGCTTCAACCTAATGCAACCATACACTATGGGTAATGGAAAAAAATACAATGTCTATTACATAGGGTAGCGGGTTACAAAAATTAGCTAGATGGGTACCCTCGATAGATAAGCTACAAATCGAACTTGAAAAGAGGTCATCTGGGAGGTCCTCAATGAGAAACTGCAATTTCTTGAAATTTGGAGGCAAAGGCTAAGACAAACAATCGGCCTCCTCTAAAATGCCTAGCACCCACCTCGGTACCATTGAAGCACACCATGTTAGCACGCTTCCAAAACTCCAAGCTATACTCTTCTGAGCTCAGGTATTCAAATAGTCTAGAGCGGAAGCAGGCCTCCTCGTTGGCCTGATAATGCACTAAGTCATGGTGGACCAAGTTCCTTTCCACTAGGAACTCTTCCTTGTCTACGCGTAGTGTGCAACAGTCTAACTTTGCTATAGCCAGCTTTGCCTGCACTAGCCGCAACTCCTTAGCCTTAAGATCCACCTCCTTGTCTTGCAATTCCTGATGATAAGAGATCTCTAACTGCTTTAATTTATCAGACAATTCTGAAATCGTGGTTACGTCCTTAGGCGTAAGAGCAAAAGGTTCTCCCCTTCAAGAAGGCTTAGCCTGTGATCCTTGGGTGAGGCTTTGTAGCTAAGCCTCCAGTATCTGTATTCTATCCTCTTAAAGACGAGAAATCTCTTTTGCTGCCTAGACAAAATTTTCCTCCATGGCTAACTGTTCGGAGCGGGACGTGACCTCCTCTTGTAGCTTAAGCATTTCATGGACAGATGGAGGGGTGGTAGATCGTACCTCCTTGATGCGATGGGTAAGAGACCTATTCCATTGCCAGAGGTTAGCCGTAAAGTAGCACTCCTCCATACCTTGTAGCCAGGACTAGATAAAACCATATGGTTAGAGAATGAAAGGCAGCACCGAATAAGTAACTACGTACCTTGGTTATTGCTTGGGCGTACACGTCCACTCTATTTATGCCCGACCTGTCCTTCATTTGAGTGGATATCTCCTCCAAGGCATTTTCTATTTAACTGTTGAGCTGAACGAGGTCATAAAGGTGGACGCGCGCGCACGCGCGTGGAGGGTAATTCAAAAGTATAACCAAAAATGCATTGGTGCCTAGTGACAGAAGTTATCGGACTAGCTGGGGTAAGAGTCGAATGTTCCACAGATTGTGGTGAAACTAGGGTGGGACCCATTGGGGTAGAAGTAGCAATGGGTCCCTTGCCCTCTCTGTGATCAAGTTTCCTAATGGGGGAGCTGGCCAGAGGAGCAAGTATGGGTTACCTCCTTAGGAAGAATTTTAGCTCAAGCGGGGTCTTTTGCACCTTATTCTTAAGGGTTCCTCCTCGTCAGAAGCCTCAGAACTAGCCTGTGCCAGTGTAGAGCCGCTCGGTTGGGAAGCTCGTAACTCAGCCAAAAGTGGTCTCCCTCTCTTGTGTAGAACCCTTTTGGTTAGCAAATCACTTCCTAAAATGATAAACTGGGATAATCTCTCCCTCGCTAAATTAAAAGGGCAATGAGTTACAGTACTAAGTCAAAACTGAATCAAATTGATGTAACGCACCTAAAGAGGCTAGGATATCCTCTTCTCCTGGGTTCATCCCGAACAATGACATCACCCCCCATCAAGTAAACCATAATGGTTGAATTTTATCTTACCCAGTAGGCAAGTCAGGGGGGGGACAAGAATCACCGCTTTGCCTGCTCAGTGATTCAGGAGGCGTTTGTAAGGCAGTTATCTAGAGGGTGGGTCCTCTAGCATTTTCAGGATAGCGGATGAAGAAGTAATTCTGTCTCTACTCTTTTGGTGGATCACCCAACTTCTTGAAGAAGCTATCTGGAAGTCGAGATCGGAAGGCAAACAACCTAGGTGCGCATTGGTAGGGCAAATAGAAGTGATGGAAAAGCTGAGATGGCAGCGATACTTTGAGATGTCGACAAAGGATGACCATACTACATAATAAGCGTTAGGAGTTGTGGACTATCTGGGAAAGAGGTAATAGTGGCTAATCTCCTAGAAGATAGGAGAATAGGAAAGCACAAGCCTGCTACCACTTGGTCCCTAAAAAAGGTGTCATTACCCTAAGGGGGAATATGTGGATGCTCTTGTGCTCCCAGAATCTTCACCTCCAACCATCCAAGAGTTGCATATAAAACTTGAGCTCATACCCCCATGCTTGGTTAGAAGTAGATGACTAGCGATGGTACCAAGTGTTTCCAATGGCCATTAGAAGTTAAAAAGAATGCCGACGAAAGGTAGGGGTGTAGATGACCACTGGAAGAACCGCAGCCAAAAACGAAGAGAGTATAAGCGACAAGCGAGAAAGCGGAAAACCTTAAATAGAGAATGGCTAGCAGTCAAGCCGAATAATCTAGAACCCATACTTTGAGATTCACGCTTCTTCTCCAACATTCCAAGTGTTGGATGGTAAAGTCAGAGAACCAGTAAAAAGAAGAGGATAAAAAAGGATACCATAAGAACAACCCATGATCTGACGTTGTGTATTGCTGCGATAGTTGTAGGCACAACATGTGTTGTGCGATAGCAGGCGTGAGTGTGTTGCCTAGTTAAAAAGATTGGGTAGAAGGTGGTAAGTGGAAGGGTACGGATAACGAAGGGGCTCAAAAAAGCCCAAGGTCCCCACCACACTCTACATATAAAAGCAAACCTGGAGCAATTAAAAGTTCCTGTAGGGGCATTATAGAGAGGCCCCGAGCATTCACATAGCGACAAGTGAGTTATAAAAAAGGTTCAAAGACATCATCAGGTAGTCCTGAGAGGATCCTCTACCGGTCGAGGAAGTCCTATTCCTGGGGCTAAGGCAACAAACCCCTCGATGAGCTGTTGGATAGCTCCTTCCACTCTAAATAGCAGCATGCGATTGAGGCGAGAGACCAGTTGCTCGCCAAAGCTAACCGAAGCTAGATAAGCTCATTTCACTGACTATGTGCACTCTGCTTCCCCTTCCTGACACTCTGCCAACTCTTTCTGGGAATTGGATAGTTTGCTTAGTAGTTTATCTAGCTGATGTTCAGAAGTGGCCAAGGCTGCCTAAAGATCAGCTTGCAAAGAGGTAGTCTCCTTTTGGCAAGACGCCAAAGTCTGCTGCAAGTTTGCCAACATATCCTCTTTGGCTTTTAAGGTAGTTTCTCTTTCCTCCAGTTCAGATTTGTGGAGTTGCTCTGCCTAAGCCAGTCGGGTTGTCAAATCCTGGACCTCTACCGATTGGAGCTCTATTTTCATGTTTCACTCGGCTACCCTCTCTCTTTTTGAAACTTGGAGCTCGCTGGATTCTAGGGTGGATGCCAACCAAGCTACCTCAGCCTGGTGTGTCATGGGTTCATGATGCAACCCCTCTAATGGATCAGGGATCTTACCCCTTGAAGGAGAGGTCGAGCTTCTGGGAGCCAGGTGCACCTCTCCCAAGCTCGGTGCTAACAATTGGGCTTGCAAGTCCTGAATGACA
>JBBPFP011067561.1:0-12608 GCA_037974795.1 Kaempferia galanga | reverse complement strand
TGGGGGTCTCAGGAATTTTAGGCCAGCAGACCAAGATTTTATTCTTGTGTGCAACTGGCGACCTTCGACCCTGCGGCATATTGGGACAAACTCTAGGTCACTTACCAGCTGATCCAGCCCATGGGGGCCAGCTAAATCAAATTATGATAGACTTAAATGTGGAGAAGTTTTAAAAAGTGCATTCTCAAAATCCTATAAAATTCACTATCATCCATAATGTAGTCAGTGGTCTGACTTCAGAGATTAATTGGGCCTAATTGGGCCGCAGAGGCTAAAACGCGGTTTGTTTTGAATGAACGGATCATTCGGAGTCCACATCGCACTCAAATTGCTTAGTGTGCTAGGGTTCCGTTCGATATGGACCGTCGGATTGAGGGGAGGAAGGGCAGGGGTTGAAGATCACAAGAGACCAGAACGGGGCGGGAAAGGCCAAAGATAGCGACTCTTCTCTCCCATTTCACCATCTCCATCACCGTCTCCTCCGTGAGCTACACCCAAGCATCTCCGTCGAGGTCGCCATGGGGATAAAGGTAGGCTTTCGCATCCATATGCCTCTGCGATTGTCACCCTCACTTACTTTGCCAGGGCGTCGTTGTCGCCCGCTATCGATTTGCTGTTAGGGTTTGACGAAGCTCCTTGCGGACCACGCTCCAAAAGCTATGAAGGAACAGAAGCTTGAGAGTTATTTCGGCCGGAAGATTGCAATCGACGCCAGCATGAGCGTCTACCAGTTCCTTGTCCGTCACTTATGTTTAGTCTTTTTTTTTTTTCCTTATTTTTTGGATTGTGCTTTTGGATATGCCATCCTCTTCTCGAGTTAGGGTTTAGGGCTTTAGATAGTGGCTGTTGAGCTTTTAGCTCCTGTTTGTACCCACACTTTCCTCCCTCAAATTTATAACTTGATGCCATTTTCTCGCGTCTAGATCGTTGTCGGAAGAACTGGCATGAAAAGTCTCACTAACCAGGCTGGCGAAGTTACTAGGTGATCTTACACTTCTATTCCATCGTGTTGTTCATGATAAATGTTAAAAGTGCACTAATTTTTGACGTGGACTTGTTTATTTCTTCTTCTAACTCTTCACATTTTGTATGGCCGATAAGTCATTTGCAAGGGATGCTCAATCGAACTATCAGATTATTAGAAGCAGGTATCAAGCCAGTGTAAGTCCATTTGCATGTCTAAATCTTATTTGGTTTCTCATTCAGCCACCATGTTTTATTATATCTTTGTGATGCCAGATATGTATTTGACGATCAGCCTCTAGAGCTGAAGAAACAAGAACTTGCCAAAAGGCTAGTCTTTGCAGTTTGGTCATTTTTTAGTTGCAAGATAATGATAATCTGTAAGCTTATTTTATTCTTTAGATATTCAAAGAGGGAAGATGCAGCTAACGATCTGAACACAGCAATTGAGGTCATTGCTTGTGCATAACAAGTACCTTTATTGGGACTCTTTAGTGTGCTAGAATTTCTTTTGCTGCCTTAGTTGGTTATATTTGCTGTTTGCAGACTGGTGATCTAGAGGGAATTGAAAAGTACAGCAAAAGGACTGTGAAGGTAATCTTTGATATTGCTATTTTATTGAAAATTACCACGAGGATCTTGTTGACTATGATGCAATCAGCATGAAGTCAGCATGCTGATTCCCTATTTCCTTCATATGTAACTTAGAGTTTCTTTAAATATATTTCGAACTTTCAAATTACTTTCTTGAAGAATTTAATTCCAGTTGCTTACTGTAGAGTTTTTTCATAGGTAACCAAGCAACATAATGAAGTTTGTAAACGTCTCTTAAGACTAATGGGTGTGCCTACTATTGAGGTAAACTAGCCCGCTTTCACTTGTTGAATTCTTTATCCTTTCTACAAGAATTTGAACTAACAATGACACAGTTTTGCTTTCTCTTGCCAACATTTCCTAAAACTGTATGCAATTGCTTAATATACAAGTATTTTACCTCTTGTTTTAGAAGCTAAGCTCATATTTCTGATCTAAAGGCACCCTGTGAAGCAGAAGCTCAATGTGCAGCTCTTTGCAAAAGTGACAAGGTAAAATGACGCAATGTAATACATTCTGTTTTGTTTTTTAACTTTAATATCCTATATGTATTTGTCTATTATTAATATCTAGGTGTTCGCGGTTGCCTCAGAAGACATGGATACTTTAACTTTTGGGGCGCCGAGGTTTCTCCGTCATTTAACGGATCCTAGTTCCAAAAAATTCCCTGTGATGGAATTTGAAGTTTCAAAGGTATATTTATTCTGCTTATTGCTAATTGAATTACTGTATTTATTCTCTTCCTTAATTGTCAGGTTCTTGAAGAACTAGGACTCACTATGGATCAGTTCATTGATTTGTGCATTCTCTCTGGATGTGATTATTGTGATAGCATTAAAGGTAAACTTTCTTATCAGATATTGCACACTCAACACGTTTAATATACAAGTCTAGTACTCTACTTGCTGACTGTTTACGAAATTTGATAACTAATGTTCATTCAAATCTCTAGTATGATAATGCTTGTGTAATTATATGGTGTCAGTGCTGCAACTTTTCCATGTTTATATTGCTCTTCCATGTCTATGTTACTTGGACTTGATATAGTGTTCAACATGAGTATGATTGCAACTATTTTTACAAATTTGTTCATGTGTTCAATAGGGTTAGTGAGTGTTCACTCTTAGTGTCACTGTTTGAGTGTCATTATCCAAGTATCTATATCCAACACAGATTTGGACAGTTATTTCATGCTTTGGAAATTTCCAGTTTTTTTAAATGTTTGATCTCTTACTCTGTTTGGTTGAAGGAAAAAAAACTCTGTTTCTGCATTTGATGTTCCATGAAATAAATTATACACTTCATACAGTGATGCTATTTTCGAAAACGTTTTCACAACCTTTCTATTTAATTGGTATTGTTTTTATTGATTTGTTTATGCTATCGTTTATTAATCTTCCTAAAAAAGTTTTGATCCATTACTACTCTTTTGGGTTTAATGATCAAAATTACATCATTCTGTAAAACAATTTTATTCTATTGCTAAATTTTACGCCATGTTTGTACTCTCCTTTAAAATCGTGTGATACCATCCTCGGCTATGCTAGTTATCCTTTTTCATGATTTGAGCATCTAGATGTTGTGTCAACGAAAACAAAATAATGTTGCTTACTTTCTATGGTTGCATTTTTGGTTTTAGGTTCTTTATGCATTTTTGTTATGGTCTATGTTTCCAGAACCCATCTTTACGAGCATAGGACATTCATTGGATTTTTGTTTCTTCTCCCTAGAATTATATTTTTTTAATATGTACATAATATACATAGCAGTTTTTTTAATTATTATTTTCTTTTGTAACTTTCTATGCAATGTTGCTAAACGAATGACTATCAGGCATTGGAGGGCAAACAGCTTTGAAGCTCATCCGTCAACATAGTTGCATAGAGCATATCTTGGAGAACATAAACAAAGAAAGGTGCTCCAATTTCCCCTATTCACTCATTCAAGATTTAGTTGCATCACCTTCAGGATTCTGATGTGGTCCTTGTGGTTTCTCTTATAAAACTTGGTTTAATTATAGATATAAAATTCCTGAGGAGTGGTCGTATCAAGAAACTCGACGCTTGTTCAAAGAACCAAATGTAACCATGGACGTTCCAGAACTAAAGTGGATAGCTCCAGACGAGGAGGTAGTAATGAAAATTAATTAGGTGCTAATAAGTCCATTAGGCATTCTTACACAGTATCCTCCTCTCTTTTCAGGGTCTTATGAGCTTTCTGGTGAATGAAAATGGATTCAACAGTGATCGAGTTGCTAAGGTATTTGTCCTCTTCATATTGATTTCGTCTTTGTTAATAGTTGATTGTGGAAGTCCCTATATTAAACTGTTTGTTAATCTCAGCTCCTAAAATTTTCTAGGCAATAGAAAAAATTAGAACGGCCAAGAACAAATCTTCCCAGGGTCGGTAGGGATCTTTTGTTATCTTGTCTGAACTTTGTGTTGCTTATGATCAATGTAATCATTTTGCTCTTTCCTATGATTAGAATGAAAATTTTGCTTGTATTCATCAATATGTGACAAAAGATGATAACGCTGTTGTATTGGTCACCAATGATCTTTGCTATGAAAGTTGGTCAAGAGATACATAGAGAGAGGACACTTGTGGCTGGATAATATTTGTTTAGTGTCATTTTATTATCATTATGTTGTTGCATTCTATTGTAAGCATTCTAAAAGTTTAATCAAGATGACACATTTTAAGAGTCAAACCTTCTGGTAAGGGGTAGGTCAACTGTGACCTCTTTGGTTGACATCAATAGGCAAATATTTTTAACCACATTATATATTGTGTTGGTACTGTATATACATTTTTTTAATATAAAAATTCACTATGCTTGATACTCTCTCCTGGCAATTTAACATGGAAGAGGCCATTTGTAGAAGGTAGATTGCCTTCATCATGTAGAAGTGATGATGTATACTGATGGAGTCATTTTCACCCTCCTGTGATTCCCCTCTCCTTCCTCTTGGTTTGTGGCGGCTGGTGTCGGTCCTTCGGTGCGGCTTGTGGGTAGAAGCTTGTCAGTTGGGGGCATGCCCTCTTCGACTGCCATGTTAGAGATGGGGTGAATATGGAAGGCTTGCGGTCGTGAGAGTGCGTCAATAGTTCAAAAAGAGAAAGACAGAAGATTTGCTTTTGCACGTGTCAAGAAGATTATACTTCCATTTGCCTTCGTGGAATCTTATATAGCCATGGAGGTGGGAGGTCCATGTAGATTGTCACGTAAGCCTTAAGCAGGTTTTGTGGACAACTGAATTAGTGAGGTGGTGTCCATCGGCCAACCAAATGAGTTGGCTGTCGTGTGAGAGGTGACAACGGTCCATTCGTACTATTGGTATCGTCTGGTCATTAGCCTAATGTGGCTCTCTGGGAGGCTGGTTGTGATTGGTTTTTTGTTTAAGGGATTGCCCGAGGTTGGTGTCCGAGAGCTGCTTAGCTAAGGTTCCTTATAATTTTGGAACTGCTACCACCGCTTAAGTAGAGAAGGTCAGGACTCAATGGGGCTTTGTTGATTTGAAGTGCATTGGCCGGGTTGAGCCGAGCGCACAAGATTCCAATAGGACGACAATCTGGCGGGCTGTATTAGATAGGATTTTCTGGCGGTTTTTACACCATGGTATTTAACTTGTTGCGGAGAACATATACCTAATAGCTTCGTTGCTAAGATCAAGAATCTTTAGTGTGGCAGCTGGTTAATAATGTCTTTGTTAATCAACTAAGCCCTTTATAATAAGATTTAACTATACCTGAGCTACTCAAATATGCCGGGTGCTTGTCCTTTCCTATGCGTTGTTCAATTGCCAAGGCTAGTAAGCATTTGTGATTTATCCTTTTTGTGTTGGCCTGGGATAGGTTGACGGAAGCGTTGGGCAAACGAATCACCTTTTGCCATGATGTACTCAAATAAACAATCTCAATATCCAAGAATGTGGGCGATAGAAGAAAGGAACAAAACTTAAATTTAGAGATTAATCATATGTAAACTAATCCAATTCAGAAATGTTCATATACACAAAAATAAGTAATTAAGCAGTCACTGGAACTTGCTTCTGCCCCAAAGCTTACAATATCAAAGAAAAGGCTGGAGTGAGGTTAAACATATTTGCATTAACAAAAAGAAACCTTTTCTTTATCAATTTATGTGTTGAATTTAGGTAAGTAAACTAAAGTATGTGCTGCAACTACATATACAAATTATGATATATAAGTATACTATAATCGGCTTTGATACTATTAAATTTACCTTAGAAATCCTTTTGTACTTGTTAGAATATATTGCTTGACGCTGTGTATGTCTAAAATCGATTTCGATGTATGTAAACGTGCCCATAACTTCATTAATGTCGCTTGGCATTGGCCCGGGCCAATCGAGCCTATGCCAATGCCAACCTTGGCCCGGGCCAACTGAGCTTATGTCAATGCCAACCTTGACCCGAGCCTAGGTCGATCCATTTTTAATATATATAGATGTTTTATTTTTTTTTATATAATGATAATGGTTATATTACTGATACTTTACCGTCTTTTAGATCCGATCAGATATTATCAAGTTTTACAAGCTTTGGAGTCCATGATCAAAATCAATTTTAGGGGTTTGAAATTGCATAATTAATAGCATTTAGATCATATTAATGGAAAGGAAGAAAGGGTAAGGGATTTGTATAAGTTCCGCTCCTTTCACCTTCTTCCCAAATAAGGATAAAAGTTATCTTTCCTTTACTCATCTTTCCCTCACCTCCTCCCAAACAGATCATAAAAGCATTAAGAAAAACAACAAAATAAACAAACTCATACATAGACTTGTTCATCCCTGCATTGATAATGGAAAATGAAGACTTTTGTGTAAAAGAAGAAATATAATTTGGAAAACATGAAAAGTTCTGCAAAATAAATTAATTTATAAATACAAAGTTATTTCAGTCTTGGAAGATTAAAATGCATGCCAAACAATGGAGATTAAACACAGATCGATCGCATGTTAGTTTGCCAAATTAAAACTCGTGCACTACTCATTAATCATAATCTTTTATCCTACAACTACAACTTCCTACGAAGGAAGAATGATATACTCGAAACCCTAATTAATCACAACAACTTGTAAACTTGGAAGAACAATGAGAATCTGAAACAGTCAGTACGTTAACATGAACAACTTCCAACGGAGGAAGAGTAACCAGAATCTCTTAAAACAACTCCTCCCCTCTGCTCTTCCTCCTCTTCCTCCAAGATTCTGCTCTGCCTGACGGCAACGTTGCATGACTCAGCCGCCGCCGGAAATCCACCGGAAATTATCGCTTCCCTAGGTTCCTGCACGATACAGTACCCTAAATCTTAATAACGATCACAAATCAGAAATAGATATCGTTAGAATCTATGTATATGCGATCGATTTACCTTATCGACAAGCCTCCACTGGTTGTCGACCCACTGCCTCCTTAGCCGAAGCTCGCAGACGCGGACTCTGACTTTCTTCATCTTCCCGATGAGGTAGACGACGACCTTCCCGTGGCCGACGGCGGTAACAACGGCCGGGCACCAGGCGTGGTCCACGAGCGCCTCCACCTCGTCGCCGGGGATCCAGGAGTAGAGGGCGCGGAGGCCAATCGGGGCCGGCTGCGGCCTGATAAACTTTCGGGGGACTCGCTCGAGCACCGCGGCCTGGGAAGCGCTGGCCCCGTGGATGCGGACGAGGTAGTGCCGGCCGTTGCCGGAGACGACGTCGGCGCAGCGCCAGGAGTAGGACGACTCGCCGTCCCACCGCTGGACCTCGACCTGGCTCCCCTTGCTCAGCCGCATCTTCATCCTCACGGTCGCCGTCGCCATCTCGCGCACGACGGCGATCGAACGATTATTCGCTCGGTCGCTCTTGAGCACAATTTTTTTTTATTGTGTTTAAGAAAATTAAATTTCATTTTTTTTCGTTTTTTGTTCGTATCCACCAATTGAACGAGTATAAAGTTTTTTTTTTTTTAAAAAAAAATTAGTTAAAAAATCTTAAACGTGGTTAAAGATAAATTTATTGGAAACTTAAAAACAAAAAGAGAATAAAAATGAATTAATTATTTTTGTTATACTCGTTCATACAAAAAGAGAATACGCATAAAAAACAAGTTTTGCTTTAAAAATTATTCTAAACTTTTATATCATGTACTTGCATTTTTTTAAAACTTTCCTAGTTCTTTTATTTATACTTGTCATAGTTACTTTTCTTAAAATCATTTTTTATTTTAATACTAGTGATAACTTGATGGGTGCTGAGTTTGAACTACCATAAAAAATGTGTAGTACTTTATTTGGAAATGATAGGGCAATGGATGAATTACTTATATTGTTATCTTTATCTCCAAATTTAAAGGACCTAGGGTTTATTCGTGTATTACGTGAGCTTTGGTTGATATTCGTCCCTAAGTAGATAGCGACTAGTTAATACTTTTATGTGAGATGCATTTTTTAATATCCGTTTGAAAAGTTTTTAAGTGATGGAATTAAATTGAATTCTATTAAGAATTGAATTCCATCCTGGATTGAATTCAATTACTTGATTTGGATAAGTTAGTAAACAATAGAATTGAATTAAATTCCTTGATCTGGAATCTATCAGAATTGAATTCAATTTTTATATTTTATCCTTCATCAATAAAACTTAATATTTTACTAACAAATAGAGTAGGGCTATTTTAGTCATTTTAACTTCTTAGATGAATTCCTTTCACAAATCAGACCTCTTTAGGTCTGATTTAGTTTCAAGTGATGGAATGGAATTGAATTCCAATTCCTTACCAATTCTCTCTTGAAAATTTATTCAAAAGGATAGAATTGAATTCCAATTCTTGAAAGAATTCAATTCCACCCCTTTCCAAACAGGGTGTAATGGATTATGAATATTAACGGATTATATTGTGACAAATTTTAATATTTTTTATTTACATAAATTATATTCTTTAGTCATACGAATCAATTCGGTAGCTTTTAATCGATTGTGCCAATCGATTTTGAAACTTCTATTCTCGTGAGAAAACACTCCTAATCGATTAGCCTAATTGATTAACCCATGCTAAATCGATTAGTTGATTTAGCAACCTTTTGTTTACTCATGAAAACCTCCCTAATCAATTATCTTAATTGATTGACATGTAGAATCAATTAGTCAATCGGTTTCAACACTTTATGTTCTCCTAAGAAAATACTACCTAATCGATTGACCTTAGAGTAATCAATTATCTAATTGATTCCGAACCCCACTGAGCTTCGCGAAGACCTCCCAATGGATTACCCTAATTGATGGGGATAATCGTTTTCTTTAATCGATTGACCAACACTAACACCCAGAACAAGAGTTTCGGGGTCCTTTGCCCAACATTCAATCAATTATGACTTGTTGAGATTTTTCGTTGCCTAGCATACGGTCACCCTTGATCTTCCAAAGATTCTTAACCAAGGTCCGGCCAACCATTGATCCACTTTGACTTTCCATCTCATGTCAAAATGAAAGAGAGAGAGGGGGGATGAATTTCGTTTTAAAACTTTTCTTTTTAGTTTTAAAAACTTGTCGAAAAACTAAGTATGCAACGGAAAAATTAAATAAGAAAAAGCACAATAAAAAATAAGTATACGAGTTGGTTTTACTTGGTTCGAAGAGTTTGACGACTCCTACTCTAAGGCCAACGATCCCTTGGACCGATCAATTAAGTAATCGACTAAATTCTCCTCCGAAAAACCTTTGGCCAAAGAGATCGAATATACGAAAGGAGAGAGTGTAACAACCTACACTCTCCTATGCAAGTGCAATAACAACTTAATTAAAAACACTAATTTTATTGATACAAAAATGTAGTTAAAGAACAAAGCTTGGTGTCGGTGTGTCTACATCAGTCGGGCGTAGTCGAGTAGTGGCACAGTAGTATTAGCAAAACGACCTAGCAGAAAGGATTTAGAAAGTCGTAGAGAAGTTATGTAGAAAGAGCTGGCCGATCCTCTCTTTTATATTGCATTGGAGGTGCCTCCAATGACCTAGGGTGCCTCTAATGGCTCTGATCTGATTCGAAAACTTCATTGTTTATCCACTTGAGGGTACCTCCAATTATTTGAGGATGCCTCTAATCCTATCCGAAGTTCCTTCAATCAACCAAAGGTTCCTTCAATGACTGAAACTTCATTCGCAAAGTTTATATGTATAGAGGTGCCTCCATCCATCTAGGATGCCTCCAGTGCCTTACTAAGGGTGCCTCCAATCTGCCAAGGCGCCTTGAGCTATGTTCATCCGAGACTTTTTTTTTTTTTTCTTGAACTCCTACAAAACATGTTAGTCAAAGATAACAAAGAATACTTGCAAAGTTGAGTTAACATACATAATCAAATTTATGAATTAGATCTTGTCTTGTACGACCAACTTCTAGTCTTAGTCTTAACTTAGGTTTTCAAAATGGATCTAAGTTGGACCTGTTGGACCGTGTAGGGCCGGTGAACGGAAGTCGATAAGCCTAGAAATTAAACTATACCTTGCTCAGACAATTAAGCTAAACCAAACATAATTAAATTAATTAAACTTAAATAGAAAGTAGGAGACATAAAGAATTACTTAGATCACAATCAGAGGATCGCTACTCTAAAACAATTGAAGCTTTAATAGGAATTTCCTTCATAGGAGGCGGAGAAACCTTGTACATATCGTTGAAGTTTGGAAACTTGAAAGATCGAATACAATAGAGATTACAATGATTGGAATATAGAAAATAAGAGAACCAGGGCCCTATTTATAACCTTTGGTAAAATTTATCTCGAGCTATTCAGGGCGCCTGAACTGGTCTAGGCACCCTTATGTTTTTAACCTTTATCCTGCCATGAATGGCTCGTCAACGGGGTTTGAATAAAGTTTTATAGACTCCCGGGCACCGGGACCATAGGGCTCCTGACACGACGCCTGTCCGAGCCCCAAAAGGATTCGGTTGCCCCAGACCAGTCAAGGTTGACTGGTTTGGCTGCTCCCACAGTCTTTTGGGTAATTTTGGACATCCGGAATAGGGCTCACTCGAACCCAACTTCTGTCCTTCCTTAATCGATTTTCCTCCCCGGCTTCTCATCCCTTAGATGCGCCGAGCCCGTCGACTCACTTCCGCGCCATCATTCTCATCCACTGCATCTTTCGCTTGACTTCTTATATTCCTAAGCTTTTGCACACTTAGATATAAGGGTTAGCAAACTACAGGACCTAACCTAACTTGGTTGGTCACATCAAAACTAACTTAGGGACTAATAGGACCAGCGCCTATAGTCTCATTGGGACTCATCCTCACTCGATCTCTCTCCTCTAGTAGTTTACCTGACCTACCTGCCAAACATATGGTCCTTCAGACCTATTTTTACTTTCTCTAGTCCTGGTTAGTGTCTATTAACCTAATCAACTAAGACTTTCCTGCAATAACAAGTTAGCACAAGAGATATTAAAGTAAAGCAGTGTTAGTAGTATTCAAGGTCTCCTAGTCCGGTCAACTGCGCATGGTAGACTGAAAACCATTCGGTCACACATGCTTTGAGTTCACTCCTCCAAGACTTCTCATTACTTAAGGTTACTGTTGGTGTGCGTGGGCTCGGTTAGCGCGGAAGTCGATCAATCCTGCAAAAGAATTTGAACATAATTCGGACACAATTAAGCCTAACCAAATACAAATTAAATAATTAAAACAGAAATTAAAAGTAGCACAAGTCATAGTGGTTTACTTGGATCGTGATCAGCGAATCGCTACTCCAAGACGGTTGAAGCTCTATCATAATCTCTTTCGTTGGAGGCAGAGAAGCCTTGTATAATTCGTTAAAGCTTGGAAACTTTGAAAGCACAATTACAGAAAAGTTGTGAGTGTTTAGAATAACAAAATAGTTGAACCTGTTGGGGCCCCGAGTTGGTTTTGATGTGATTAACCAAGTTGGGTTAGGTCTTGCGTTTATCTAACCTTTGTGACTAAGTGTGCAGGAGCTTAGGATCATAAGAAGTCAAGCGGAAGACGCAGTGGATGAGAAGGATGGCACGGGACGGCGCATTCGAGGGACGCGAGAGCTGCGGAAGAGTACACCGACGGATGAGAAGGTTCCCACGACATTCTGAGGGTCGAGAAGCCGGGAAGTAAGGTCGCTCAAGGATGTGAGCGAAAGACGCAGCAGTCGAGAAGGATAGCGTGAACTGACGCATCCAAGAGACGCGGAGTCTGCGGAAGAGTACACTGGTGGACGAGAAAGAGATGCGCGGCGTTCCGAAGGATGAGAAGTCGAAAGGAAGGCTGCTCGAGGAAAGGACGGAAGTTGGGTTCAGGTGAGCCCTATTCTGGATGTCAAAAATTACCCAAAAGATCATGGGAGCACCAGAAGGAACCGGACTAGTCAACACAAGGTTGACTGGTTCGCGGTGACCCTGGTCGCCTCGAAACCATCCAGGGTGCTCAGAATGGGGTTTTCTGCCGTTCGGCGGCCGATTCCATGGGGATGAGGTTTGACCACCTAGGGGTGCCCGGACGGGTCCGAGCGCCCTAAATAGGTCCGAGGATAAACTTTGCCAAGTTATAAATAGAGCTCTGATTTTCCAGTTTAATTTATTCAAGTGCATTCCATTCTTTCACAATTACTGTAGTCATTAGTCTAAGCTTTCAAGTCTATAAGAGGTTTTTTCGCCTGCAAAGAAGGAGTTGAGATAGTGCGCTTTATTCATGTTTGGAGTAGCAATCCTTTGATCGCGATCCGAGTAAGTTCGGAGTCCCTTTTTCGTTTATATGCTCTGCTTTCTTTATAGTTGTGTTTTTCTACTAACCTTGAATCCCTACTAAGATCTAATTCGAGATAGATTTTTTTTTTTTTTGCAGGTTAAGCGACTTCCGCGCTATTCGGGCCCAACCGATAAAGGGTCCCACCAGATCAACAGAACCAAAGCTTTATTTTTAGCTCTCGTAAGTTTTATCTTTGGGATATTTCGAGCGCCCAGATTGGTTCGGGCGCCCCCAGGTGGTCAACCTCTATCCCCTTTGAATCGGCTCGTCAACAACCTATGGATAGGGTTTCATCCA
>JBBPFP011067345.1:0-12608 GCA_037974795.1 Kaempferia galanga | reverse complement strand
AATCTGATGATCTCCCGACAATACAATTCCGCCAATCGATCCAGAGAGTCGGTCTTCCGAATCGCTAAGAAGTGGGCAGATTTGGTTAATCGGTCAACGATTACCCAAATCGCATCATGGCTTCGTCGTGTCCTAGGCAAACCTACCACAAAATCCATCGTGATGTTCTTCCATTTCCACTTTGGGCCTAAGCCCTCATGGTTTTGCTCTTGGACTCTACCCAAAAGGCCTCATTCTATTTAACTTGCAAATCCCAAACAGTTCCTTATCGAAGGAAGTCTTGATGACAGTAATAACCTTATCAAAACAAAAGCCATATATGAGCCATCTAGAATTCTGGATACTGTGTGTTAACTTTAGCCATGACTATTTTGTATGATACCACCATATTCTTTACTGGTGAATATAACGACCAAAATAACAAATTGACTTGTGAATATTAGGATGCAACGTTTGAAAAGCAAGTCAACCTAATGCCATCCTATATGATTCAATCTTGAATTTGTCTTTGAACCCTCACAGGCAACTATCTTTCCCAAAGTTAGCACCATACAATTTGTTAAATACAATCGGTGTCTTATATCTGAAGCTCCTGTATTATTATCCTTCATACAAAATCTATATGGTTCATAAAAAAAATTTGTTAATCATTATTAGCAAGTCATATGCTGAAGCTAACTTCAATTCCTGTGCAGAAGATTTGTTTAATTTTAACTAGAAAAGGAAGATAAATCATATTATAACTGATACATAAATTAAACAACAATTAGCTTCAAAATGGATGTCAACACAGAATAGATTTGTTACTTTTTTTTTCAGCAAGCTTCATTCAGCTGGTGAACTTTAAATCATCCATCCTACAACATACGGACCCAAGTCATACATATGTTGATGAACTATTTCTTTTTCTATATCTGGGTTTCTTCCCAACTAGTACGAGAACCAAATAACCTTAAGCCATATCATAACTATCATATCTATATGTTCTCAAGTCAAACACCCTGAGATTTTATCTTTGCCCTCACTTATCAGCTCATGTATTTGCTACAAAAATGTAATGCATGGACTAGTGTTGGAGAATGGTTTGAATTAGACCAGAAGCTGATGATTTTGGACACTTGTCAAAATTCAGTTCATCCTAGACAAGAACGAACAGCCATAGCTGAATAACCAAATAGAGATGAGATCTACCTGACACAAGACTAATTCTTCAAAAGTTGACATTCTACTGTGAAGGTAGAATATCTTCCAACTAAGCACTTAACTCGTTTGATCCCCTAGAACTTTCAAAGACATCTGCCACTACAACAACAGTCTCCATGAAAATATTTCAATAGGCTAACGATCAGATTTAAGACCCCAATAAGATTTGTTTTGCTGGGTAAAAGAGAACGTAAATCATTTTGTAGTAAATTATTAAATAAGTAAAATTCTGTTAATTGGGATTTTGTTAATTTTATTTCGTTAATTATCTACTCGTCTCAACCCTAGCAGACAGTCAACTCAACTGCCTTATAGCCAATTCCTCTGGATTAGTACTGTTAGACTCAATTTGCTAATGCACAATCAATTCCCTAGATCATGACCATTTTCTATATGTGATAATGAAACATGACCAACAATCGATCCTTCCTAGCAATCAGCCTTTCCCCAAACAACTGAGTTCTTTTAGGACTTTCAACAGGATAAAAACTAAAAATATGTCTAGATCAGTCACTTCCTGAAATTGATCCAGGAAAATATTTGAAACTAAGGGTATTTGTTTCAAGAAAAACAGCATACATGTCTAAACAAATTTTTGACAATAACTTCTACAGGGAAAATAAAATATTTTTCTTGGTTTGGCTGGTAAAAATCAAATATATTTCTTTGCTTCCCTTTCCCAGTTGATCTAGAGGTTCAATTGAATTCCACATTGGTACACACCTATTCTGCTTGACCAAGCCCTGGCTAATACATGCTTGCTTTGCTGAATTGAGCTTCTTAGCCCACCAGATCAACCAATAAGATAGCTCGGTCCAACTCACTTCGGCTTGAGGAAGCTTACGAGAGACCGCTGGGAAATCTGCTTCTAGGCAGTCCAAATATGATCAAGTGAAAGAGCAGCTCGATTTGTGCATACTCAACCTTAAGGGAGCTTGTGAGGCAGCACCCCAATACCTACTCCACTGAATGAGCTTGTGACAGGGCACCAAGACCTATGCAATTAGGGGAGGTACACCAGATCAAGCTCTAGCTCACCAAGATCTCTGCCATGGTGGATGTTTCCAAAGGGCAAGGATAGGGGTGTTAGAGGGGATAAAGGAGGTGGTGCCAATGACTCACCTGGGAAAATGATTTCCAGTTGGAATATTTCCTGATGCGCCAGACACAAGAAACTGAAAAATATTTTTTTAAAAACAAATGTTTTCCAGAAGACAAATGTACCCAATATATCAAGACAAACAATGACTTTTAAGGTGTAAATAGATTAATTCTAGGAGGAAGCAAGATAAAAGCTACTAAAAACAGTTCTTTTCATGATATCAAAATACAACAACAACCAAACCTTATCCCACTATGTGGGGTCTGCTATATTTTCATGTTATAAAAATAAGCTATAAAAAATAAAACATCTCCAAAGCCCATATATTCAAATTCTCGAGGTCAATTGACTTTATTAATGTTTACAGTTTACAAAGACCCAATTAAGTTGCATGGATGAAATATGCCACTATTACCATCTCAGAAAAAAAAGATTAAAAGATTCAGAACGTTAAAATTGATGTGATGCTAGGTTGCGACAACCTAAGGAAAGAATGATACAAGAATACCACAAAATATAAATATAAGATTGTATCAGATAATTGCATGATGCAAGATGAGCTTGGAATTTGAATCAAGAACATTCAGAAGCATATTACCATGTTTCGAAGAAGTACAACACGAGTGGGTGGGCCATTGAGATTAGCACTTTTCACTTTCTTCTCAGATTTAGGCTCACTAGCATTAACAATCACCCCAGCTCGTCTGTCAGTCTTTTTAGCCATCAAAGGAGTAGTAATACCCTGTTCCAGCTTGCCAAGTCCTTGGCCTTCTTTCCAGCCCATCTTTGCCATCATCCTCTGTGCAGCAGTCATGTGGCCACCAACACCAATTCCCAATCCAGCAGTCGTTGATTTTCCAATGCTAAATCCATCTCCACTTGAAGGTGGAGAAGGTGACCTAGGAGTAACTCCTTCGCTCTTGGCAGCACGCCTTTTCCAAGCTTCTTCGCCAGATATACTCAGTGCTGAGGACCTTGATCGATAACCATTATCTTCTTTCTCTGCAGCTTCCCGCTCCCTTTGTTCCCACTCTCTATCCCTTTCCTCCTCTTCCCGGCGCCGCCTCTCTAGCTCTCGTTTCATTTCCTCCTCTGCAGCTTTTCTCTTCTTCTCTCTCCTATAATCTTCATAATCATTTGGCCTAGCAGGATCATACTCCTCTAAGACCGTTGATGTCACCCCAGCAAGAGCTGGCTGAAAGGATGGGGCTTTACCACCATTTTCTGACAAATTTAAGGGGGTGGAAGCACCTAATTCCTTCACTTGCAGAGTGAGTGAACTTTTAGCTTTCATATGCGACTGTTGGTTCTTCAAAACAGATTGAGGTTGGAGAATGATTGACTGCTTTCGCAATGTGGGTGGTGCCATTTTTGCACTGCTTGACCAAACAGATGAACCACTGCTTCTCTCCTCATCGGCTGCTGAAGGAGGAGGGAGGTCTCCATAGAGTCCACCCAACATTTCTTTTCAACTTACTGAAATGGCACTGAGTCTAAGTTGTTCGAGTTGAAACCTGAAAAGCACGCCAACTAACAAAATCATACACTAATTGCCACAAAACTAACAACAAATTGTGAAAATTTTTAGTTCTAAAAAAAACAAATTTCACTTTTCCGTATTAATGATAATGTCAATCACATTCATCCCATCGCCACTCGGTTACAGTTAAAGCATTATTTGGTATTCATTGGTCAGAATAGATCAATGAACCCTTGCGATGCCAGGGTTTCCCAATCCTCTCTTAACTACTAATCTTCAAGTACTTGAATTCTTAAAAGCAACAGAAGCGCAACGAAGTGATTTACCCTTAAAATTACAAGAAAGATGTACTTTTAATGAGGTAAAATAAAGGAAACCTACTAAAGCACGGAACGCATAACAGATGAGGACTTGGACAGTAGCGAAAGACAAATCTTTGCCACACTTCCCCAGGATTTAAAGGAAGGTTCACCTTGCAAGATGGAAAGGAATGGAGAAACCGCGATTTAGGGTTTAACGGAAAATCCGATGTATGAATTAGACAAAGAACCGAGGGTGGGGAATTTTTGGCATAAAACAGTACCTGCTAGGGCTCGTTCGTCGGCAGGATGTTCTTCTACCGATGCCGGCGACGTCAAGCGAGATCGAGACGGGCAAGGGACGGCAAGAGAGAAGTGCGAGCAGGGGACGGTGATGCGTTGCAGAAGTGTTCCCGAAGGGTACGATTACATTTCTGCCACCGATGTGGTATTTATATGAATTTGGAAATTGCTAAAACAAGTAAATGAATAAATTGAAAGAAAGGTAAAAATACTTTAAAAAAAAGTCAAATGTAAGAATATGTTAAAAGTGTTTTATTTTTTTAATAATAATTTAAAAAGAAAAATATATATTAAATTGACTATTACACCTATGATAAAATTTCTTATAAAATTCATACATACATTAGTATAGATAATAGAAAATCAATAACTCTAAAAATAATAATTAGCTAAAAATTCATTCCACAACTCTCGTATAAAAAAGCACCGTAATTCTAAATTGATAAATCAAATGACGATAGAACAAAGTTTATCATTAACTGATCATCAAATGTGACATACAATGAAATAGGAGTAATTTTGGTTTATCAATTTAGAATTTTGATTTTTTTTTAGTTTAGTAAAGTGGTGAAATGAGTTTTTGGCTGATTATCACTTTCAAAATTATTATTTTTCTATTATTTATGCAGGTGTATGTATAAATTTTGTGAGATTTTTTACCGAAGAATATAATAGGTAATTTAATATATTTTTTTCACTCTTGAGGTTCTTATAAAAAAATGATAAAAGGACACATTTTGATAATCAAAAAGAGATTTTTAATGATAAAGCTTGTTACCTTTTTATTTGATTTTAGTTTATCAATTTAGAATTCGGACTCTTTTTTTTTTTAGTGAAGATGATGGAATGAGTTATTGACTAATTATTTCTTCAGAGTTGCTATTTTTTCTTTTGTTTATGTTGGTGTATATATAAATTTTGTGAAATTTTTATCAAAAGATATAATAATTAATTCAATAGGTTGTTCCTCAAGGGTACAATTGTCTTTTTCACAGATCAAAAGGGTTAAATATTATTTTTAAACACAGGAGAATAAAATATTACTAAGATTACGCTTTGGTTGTGTATAATGTAATCAACTTATAATGCAATGTAATATGAATTATATTATTATATTTAGAAATGTATTGTATGTAATATTTATTATAAGGGTGATTATATTTTTTTTTTTTGATGTCTATTAGATTTTATAAAAAATGTAATTTATATTATTATAAAATAATAAAAAAATATCCTCAGACTTTTGCCGCCAACGAGCAACCGACGGGCGATCGGCGGCCAACGGTGGGCGACCGATTGCAAGCAGGAGGCCAGCGGGCGACAGGCGACCAACAGCTACATGTGGCAGACAACCGGCAGACGACGACGGGCGACCGACGAGGGAGATCGTGTCAGCAAATTTATTAAGATATGATTTGATGAGATAAATTAAGGGTGTTTTTAACTTATAAAATTTTATATTAGAATATAATCTGAATTATACGGTATTTATCTTATAATCTAGATTATAAAAATTCATTAACTTTTATAATCCAAATTATATTATATTATATATTTAAAATAATACCAAACATTATAATCTATATAATAAAAAATAATTAAAATATTTTACAACAATTATCCTTTGAAACGTTGCAGACAAATAAGTAATAAAACAAATTTTTTCAAAAATCATTTGAAAGGTATTTACTTAGCATTTAACTTATTAATTTTGAAAACTTGGATAAAATTTTTAAAAATAATTTTTTATATATAAAATATTTACCCCTTCGAGTGATCTTCTCAAAATTTTCGAATTCTATTGTTGATCAACACCAACTTTGTTTAAAATATAGTTCTTAATATGATATTTTTCTTCCATCTCCATTCACCATCCTTTTTCTTCTCTATCAAACTTGTTACGGTCAAATTCAATAACTTGAAACATGATTACATCCACACTATTGTCCCTCCAATGTCTCACATAATCCTTCTTTAATCTCTAGCGGACCTAGAGCAATAAAGTTACATCAGTTTGATCACACCAAGCCAAGCTTCACAGACCGAGCGCACTCTACCAACACGGTTTCATTCACACATATGTAACAAAAGTAAACTTAGCTTAAACCTCTAGCTCAACACATCAAAACATCTTAATTAAATACGACTACTTATGGCACAATTGCACTATCACTGGCTCATTGTCGTGCTCTCTCTAATGGCTTGTTTACCATGGAGGAAGAACAAAAAAGAGATGGATCATTAGTAGGGGAAAAGAGACCGCCACTACAAGCTCAAAGTGTGCGACATGCAGTGCAAAAACCAAACGCAATGCTTCAACACACATTCACATCTATATTCATATAGGCAGGCAACAATCATTATTCATTTTCGTCACTGCTCGTTCAATACAACAAAAATTGTAGAACGTTATGCATTCCCTATTGGTTAGGCAACTTTGCAAGGAAAACACTAAAAATGGATAGAGAGTGAGTCAGCAAAAGAGTTGGCTTGACGACCAAACGACATTAGTCGATAGTGACAATACTAAAAGAAGCACATCTAATGGACCGAAAAAAGGAAACAACTTCCACCCAAATATAAGCTTTTCTCGGCAGAATATATAGTAGAATACATACGGAGCATTGGGGTATAATAATTTCAGTCAGATAAATAGCTAAACAAACTCTGCTTACCCTTGCAACCCCAAACTAAGATCACTACAGCAAACCTGCTCAACAAAAATCAACCACAGCAAAACCACTTGCGCTGCACCGAATTAATTAGAGAGATTAGTGAAGTGATGCTGCAAAACACTCAATTCGAATCTCAACGATTTCAAATGAATGGATAATTTTTTCAGTTGATCGTTAAAAGCTAAATTGGCCAAAGAGAAAAACAATCAGAAGAGAAATAAGATGAGAAGCATACGCTTTTTGGTTGATACTGATAGGCATCATCATGTTGCAAATCACCTCCGACATTTCTAGTTGGTGTTGCTCCGGAGTTACTACCTGTTTTCTTTTCATCTCGGGCTTTGTTGAATATGACAGTGAAGCCTTCTGCTGAGGCAGGATTGTTCACATCCCACTCGCCGAACTTGGGTAGTGGTTGGCCCTTATCCTGATTGTCATAAAAGGAAATTCTTAACAGCCCATGGATTGATATAAAACCATCAAAGACATGAAAAAGAAAAACTATGAAGAGGGAAGAAAAAGCAACTGCGACAAGCCAGTGATGGTCTGGCCAAGTGTACCTATTAGTAGTGATATGGGTTGCATACAGTAAATGAAGGGATAAGATTTATATAGCTAGTCCCAATAATCAGGACAAACATGATAGCACTGATGATCTACCCTAATGTAGAAGCAATATATGGATATGAGTAGAATCACCTACAATCAATCATATACATGGATATCAATAAGTTGCAATTACTTAAAGTTCCATTGCTTGAATATTATTGATGTAGTTTGAAAATTTGGGATCAATTTAAAAAATTCTATTAAAATTTTAGAAATTTAAGATTCTATAAATTCTTTCATTTTTAAAGAGTTCTCAAAGGTTAAAGATTAATTAGATATTTTATTCTTATTTCTAGTCTATAAAAGATGTTGCCCTCACGGATTGACACAATTGGTGCCTGCTTGCTTGAAGTTAGGATCACCAACACCCTATTAGCTTCTCACTCACGCACAACTATCTGTAAATCTGAACACACCTTGTCACGTATGTGCTCGCCTTGTCCTTATTGTCTCCACGCCACAAAGATCCAACTGCACCTAACCCCATATATTTTGATTGCTAATGGGACAAAAGCATATCCTCATTATTATTGCTTTGCCTTGCCCTAAGTATGCATTGCAGGCAATGCCAACCTTAGGCCAAACTCACAATCCTAGTACTCAACCACCCACAATATTGTGGTCACCTCCACCAATCACACCTCCTAGATTCCTCCCCTACTAATCTTTGTAAGTTGTAGGCCACAACACTGCTTAGGCCCGACTTATATTGCATCCTTCCACAATATCTGCTCAAATACAAGTTCATGTTTCTTTCACAGAATCAACCTAGCTTAGCTCATTGCTCCATCACTAGGTTGTTGCTTGTGAGTCCCTTATTCATCAACACCCACATCAGCTTCACCACATCACTCATAAGTATTGCTGCTTGTTGAGTGCATCCATTCAATAGGGATCTCAGTTCTCAGTGCATTGCCCTACTCCTCCTACACACAAAAGAGACTCACACCAAGTTGGTCACCTTTGCTGTGACATCTGAAGCTAGGAGTTACCAACAATAGATTAGCTTCTTGCTCACCCACAACTATCAGCAAACCAAAATCCACCTTATCAGTTATGTGCTCACTTTACCCTTATCATCTCCAGACTGCATTGACAAGACCACACCTAGCCCCACCTATTCCAACTGTCAGTGGAACAAAGTAATTCCCCACCATAATCGCTCTACCTCGAGTATGCATCATAGGCAATGTCAACCTCAAGCTAAACTAACAATCCCAGTACTCAACCACCCACAATTGATATTGGAATCACCTTCACGAGTCATGCCTCTTAGATCCCTCTTCTACAAATGTCTCTAAATCATAAACCACGATGCTGCTCAAGGCTCGACTGATACAAAATCCTTCCACAATGTTGGGTCGACATGAACACGGGAGGGAGATTTATTAATCGCTCTAGCATCCTTTCAGAATCAAAAAACATCTTGAGCGGTGGCCACTTTAGGAGAAAAAATAGTAGGGTATTAGATGTTGTCCAAGCTTTGAATCTTGTCCAAGAACATTGCAAAGGACGTAATTGCACACTAGAGTCACAAGACTATTTGATCTAAAATACAAGCCTGAATGGATCCAACAGGAATCAGAATTGTAAAATTGCAACGAGGAGACATCGAGAGCAAGGTTCAGACAACTTCATTATAAGACAAGGCTCACATCATCCCTGTAATTGTATTTTCTTTCTATTTAGAAATTTACTTTTATTTACTTAGTTGGTACTTTAAAATGTTTGCATATAATTAATTAGTTTCGCTCAAAAAAATTTATCCTTCAGAATTTTAAAAATATCATCCTGCGTTTCTTTTTGCCCTAATTTAACCATCATATATCATTTTAGAAAAGGCAAAAAATACCATCACATAAGAGGGAACACTACTACCACCAGTACATGAGAGAAAGAAAGCTTTTAAAAATTACACTTATATGGAGGATGAGCTTAAATTTATGAGAAGTAAGATGGATCATCCAAAATATTTATATGAACTCAAAGCTTCATGGATAAAAGGAACACCCATTATTTCCAAAAAAAGGAACACCCATTGACAATCAAATTACCCTATTTTTAGATAAACGTTGTCATTTTCTTAAAAATGATAATCTAATATAAGCCTAGACAAACCTATTTTTGTCTAAAGAATGGTCCCTAGACCCTAATATATTTTTTGATTAGTTAATTGAAATTTTTTAAAAAACTATTTTGTCTATCATTATATGACCCTTATAAATGAGCACAATTTGACAAATACAATAACATTGTTGTTGTAATTTTTTTTTTTTTTTTGACAAAGTATTCAAGCCAATTTAGATCTAAAACCGACCTATTGAGCATTAGCCTAAAATGAAAAGTACACTTCATTTGGATAATCATCTTGTCTATATCTGGACCACAATCTCCTAAAAAATAAAAGCAAGAATCAATTAAAATAATTTTTGTTCACATATTATAAAAGTTAAAATCCGCATTACAGTGTCAATGCAACATAAGATAATTGTTTCTGATGAATAGATGGAGATTGCACACTAACAATGCATGCAGTTATTCAAAAAC
This sequence comes from Kaempferia galanga, assembly GCA_037974795.1. Taxonomy (NCBI): domain Eukaryota; kingdom Viridiplantae; phylum Streptophyta; class Magnoliopsida; order Zingiberales; family Zingiberaceae; genus Kaempferia; species Kaempferia galanga. The sequence goes on along the minus strand of JBBPFP011067345.1, from coordinate 2,390 downwards.
AATTACAAAAATGTGATACACGAGTAGCAGATTTTGTTTGTACTATCCAACATGTAAGTAGATTCAAAAAAGGAAAGATAGTCCAAGTTGCATGTATACAGCAGTAGCTCGTCGATTTGATTAACCCCGCATTTGTGGTCTAAGTTTTAGTATAAAAGCAACAGTCTACCAAGTTGCATGTATACAGTAGTAGCTCGTCGATTTGATTAACCCCACATTTGTGGTCTAAGTTTTCGTATAAGCAACAGTCTAGTCGTTAACATTTAGGGTGGGATTATGTTAATATAAAGGAGGAAGAGGAGGAAAAAGATACAAAATTGCACATGAATGATGGAGCATTTACCTCTTCCTCTCCCTCCTATTAACTTCCCAACCAGGTAATTCCATCTTTAAGAATTGAACGTACCTTGTATGTTATAAAGCCAGATCATCTAGAAAATGGTATCAAATCAACAACCAAACGTTGATGTAATTGTTTGGGAGATCTGTTATTCTGGCGTATTGTATATCGGAGTTCTCAAGATCTTTAGAAATTAAAGTGAGTTAACTAATCAGAGTAAGGTCACTCACATTTTGAATTGCTCCAACATAAGATATATTTTTAAAGTAGCAAAATATAATTGGTTCCTGCTAAAGAAAAAGAGAAATCGAATTTAAGATAGAAGAAAAATGACCTAATTCAAGGTGGCAACTATCACGCTCAGAGAAATTCAAGTATAAAACTTCAAAACCGTTCTAAGTTTAAAAACCCATGTGAGTTAATATTTCCATCGTTCACTCCAATTGGAGATTTAAGATCTTACAAGAAAAAAAGTTAGTTCTCAAACTAAAATCAGGATTCACCACGGTAAGCAAATTCAGATACAATTTTAAAGTGAGCAATCACTATATAATGATAATTTCTACGTACTGAAAAGAAAAAACCAACTTCCTTAATCTATCAAAGGGAAACACATCTCCATTCTCAAAGGGAAACACATCTCCATTCTCCAGCAACGGCTTCTGGATCCCTAATTATCTTCTCAGACGAACTGCGATCCATGGATTGCAAACAAAAAAAAGGAGGGCTATCCGTCGTAGAATTGAGTTCATGAGTAGCAGAGCGAAAGGCAAAGGAGATTGCTTACCGAAGCCATGATCGTGAAGCAGGCGAGCAGCAAAACCGGGAAGACCACGAGCGACTCCTCCCTACTTCTCTGTCTTCTACTCTCGGAGGCCTCGCCAGGTATTTATGGGCCCATAGGTGAAGTGGAGCCCTAGAAGTCATATCATGGGAAATTCAGAGATGTTTCTTTAAATATCTCTAAATTTTAAATTTTCACAAGTTAGAAATGATGAACAGGGGTATATTAAAAATTTATAGTCAATTTATGAAAGTCCACACATAAAATTCTAAATTTATTTTAAAAAAATATGCACTAATTTAATATTCTTTAAAGAGTAAATATTTTCAAATACATTTTTCATTTTATACTCACAAAACCTATTTTTTATTTTTTTCTACTGTTGGTCTCTTTCTTCTATTTCTTCTCTTATACAATCTCTCTTATTTTTTTCTCTTACTCTTCACTTTCCTCTCCTCTTTCCTCACTCTTGTTGTATACATAACGTGTAGATTTGATATAAAAATTATATCACGTCATAAAGAGCTCCAATTACAATAATGGATTGTAATAATCGACTTAAAGCCTCAAATTGTATCTATTTTAGTTCATATGAATTTCTGAGGTGATAAGCAATTTAAATATGCTTTACATTGTTTATTTCGACTTATGTGAAGATGTAAAAATGTAATAATGATAAATCAGAAAAAATCTCTATGCGTAGGCCTGATATGATTCCATATCAGATCCAACATAAAATTTTTGCCTATTCTTTCTTATTACATGTTAACATCTTAGAGAAGTCAAAATAAACAATATACATTATATTTGAACTCCTTGTAACCTCAGAAATCGACAAGAACTGAAATTGGTACAAGATACAATCAGAGCTCTCTAGGTCTATTAGTAGGTTTTGACCGAAACCCACTGATTGATATAGAAAGCTTCGATTGCACTCATTTGATCAATTCCAATGAATTTCTGAGGTTGGAAATATGTCATCCATTGTTTATTTCAGCTTCTCGGATATGTTAAAATGTAATAAGAAATAATCGGTAAAAAAAATCTCCACCGTTAGGCCTGATATGATTCATATTAGACCTATATATGTGGATTTAGAATATTATGTATGGTGTTAGAGAATTAATAGAACTATAGTATTAAGAAGTTAATTTAATTCAATTAATCTTATAAACTGATTTAATTCATCTAATTAACCAAACTAACCTAATTAATTTAACCATTTTAATTAATTCAATTTAATTAATCTAAATAATCTAATTAATC
>JBBPFP011067237.1:0-12610 GCA_037974795.1 Kaempferia galanga | reverse complement strand
AAATTGTATGATCTTTTTAAAAATATTTTCAGGATTTTCGGGACGTTACAGTTATGCAGTAAGCAAACATATCTTCATAAGGGAAGGTTCAAAGGATGAAACCTACCTATCCTATACTGACTCAACTGCTAAATGCTATCACATACCCTGTTTCCATTCAAATGGGGGATTGTTGGAAAAAAAGGTGAATGGAAAAATGGTGGAGGAGACTTCATTATGTATGAGACTTTAGTCTCGAATTGGAAGTTTCAAAACTTGATAGTTAATTTATATTATTTCATATGAATGTATATTTTAAACAAAAGAGTACCATCTTAAAGCTATTTTGTGTAAGCCAATTCTAAAATTTAGTATAAAGGCTATTTTGATAGAAAATTATAGATAGGATATCGTTTTAATAATTTTTAAAGCGATGTGTGTTTTTTTTTTTTTTTTTTTTTTTTTTTGACAATAAGGACAAAAAGGAGACTAATGTAATTTTGTAAATACGATAAAGTTAAACATATCTTCTTCTTGTTTGATAAATTACTGAAATGAATAAATTAATAGTCTTGGAGCTTGGTATAAGATCACGTGGATGACAGAGAGTCCTAATGTAAGTATAGCAATTCACGAGCAATCCAAATTGTAATCTCAAGGCATTTTTGCCTATATCTAGCAATGAACTTCTAGTTTTATGGGGTACATTTGCTTTAGAATAAATAATTAAATTGCAGCTGACGATGACAATTGAAGAGTATTTGGTGCAAAACTTTTCATAGGCAAGTAAACTAACTATCAATGAAGGCATCCAAGCTTTTATTTTCCATGTATTAAAGGATGATGAATCTCTCATCTCCTTCAATCCCCAAAAGTCCAACAAGCTTTTTATGTTGTAACTTGGCAATCAGTGAGAGTTCATTTTCGAACTCGTTTGGACATTGTGAGTAGTATCTCGACTATTTCGGCAATCATTTGCCCATCTCGAAACTGACCCTAACAAAATGTAATATACTTGGGAATATTTAACAAAAGACTCAATTTAACACCTTAAATGTAAAAACCTGGATGGTAGAGGATGAAGTCTAGTCAATAAATTTGTCTGTGTTCGAAAAAAAAAAAAAAATGTCCCAGGCACCCACGGTTCTATGGTGCAGTGGTAAGGGCGCTAAATTGTCTCCCAGGCACCCACAGTTTGAGTCCCAGCTGCGGCGTATTTGCATAGATTTTTCCTCCAAATGAGATTCATAACTAAGGGATGTTGGGCTTCTCGGCTGCCCACCGCGAGTGCTTTCCGATTTACCCTGGTGGTCGGTGGGAAACTTCCGTGGGACCGGGTCGGCCACCCAAGGGATAGTCAATAAGAGGCTAACTGAGTTTATCATTTTTTTTTATTAATAACTTTTAGCTGAATAACTTTTAGCTAAAAAGTTGTTAATTGGAAAAGGTCTAAAAATAAGGTGCTTAGGCGAGGAAGATTTAAGAGAGTGCCAGGAGTAGAATGATGCAAATTTGGAGTGAATTAAATGTGTCTAAGTCCATCAATAACTTCTGGTAAATAAAGATCATTAATAATTGAAAAGATTCAGAATCACGATACACAAATTGGAACGCGGATCCTTTGGTCCAAGAAGAATAGAATGACACGACTTCCACGTGGATAAAATGTGTCTAGTCTGCATTAGATTTTGGGGGAAGACATTAAACAATTTTGTTTAATAGAAAATCAAAACTAATTGATTGAAGATTAATACCATACATAATGAGTAAGAGAGTAAGGAAAAGATTGAATTATGAGAGAACCTTCAAGTTAAAAAGAAATACAAATACCCATTTATAAACTTATTTACGATATTAATAATGACACTTATCTTTCATAAACAAAGCTATCTGTTTTAAAGTAAAGTTTTCAGTTTTTGGAAACGGGACAAGTGAAGCCCTAAAATTTATTACCAAAATATTATTTATTATTTGTTTTTTGTTTTTTTTACCATTATTACAACAAATACGCAACCTTTTTCTAGACCTCCTTCTCAAGCCGAACCGCAATCCTTCCTCACCTTCCTCGATCGCGCTACTTCGACCTAACCCCTGGTGGTGGGAAAGGGCCGAGAAGAGCGAAGAGATAGAACCAGTGAGCCATGGTGGAGACACGGCGAAGCTCGGTGTCGTCCTCCAAACGGTCGTCGTCTGACCCGTCACCTGCGACTCCCCAGTCCTCGAAACGACCGAAGGTTCTTCCCTCCCTCGCCCCTCTAATTTTTCGATCTTGCGATTTCTTATCTGATGTGATTTCTTGCGCGATCCGCACTCGACCTTCAGGAGGAGGCAGGAGTCTCGCCCAAGGGGCAACGGGAGGAGTTTCCCAGGGAAGAAGCCGCGCCAGCCGCTGACTGCCAGAAGTTGAACCCCGATCAGCCTGGGGCGGACACTACCGCAACGCGTGATGGGAAGCCGGCTGATGCCCCTGGCCACGTGGTCCAGTCGCTGACCCGAGGTGGGTTCTTGAGTTTGTTTGTTTGTGTGGATGAGATACCTGTGGGTACGAGATGTTGGATTTCTCGAATTTTGTTCGTTAAACCTTTTTCTGTCTCGTTTCTTTTTTTTTTTTCTCCTATTAAAGAACGAGCAATCAAGGAGGGCAGGAATCTTGGCCTCGGATCGGTTGAGAATTCAATGAAACGGGCAGCAAAATCACAACAGAAGGCTGCATGGGCGAAGCTTATTTCACAATACTCTCAGGTAGTATTTCTGCTTTAATATGTTTATTCTTTTGAGGATTTTACTTGTTCATTATCAGTGTCATAAAAGCTAAGTTTATATTTGAGATTGATATTTGTTTCCTATTCCTAGAAGGTACATCCATTGGATATCGAACCTTACATTAGCCTGTTATAGAATAGGCGATTATGAAAATGGCCAACAAATTGTAACTCTTCATGAGTATTGCCGTATTGTCTGCTTTTGGCTAACATTCATTCCATAGCATCGATCTAATGATTTTGTCCAAGGATGAGAATTGGCTCTAAAGTGAGCAACTCCTTGCGATGGCACCTTTTGAAAAGTTTCTTCATGAACTGCACTTATCTTTGGAATTTTTATTGAGAACCAATTCAATTCCACCTAAAGGCATTGAAAACATAGTCACACTTTCCTCACATAAATATCTGATGCAATTCATTTTTTGCCTCCTAATTAGAAGCTTGCCCAATGTCATATCTTTTACAAATTATTCAGCTCAACACTCACTCTTCATCCTCATCTAATTGGGTTATTATAGCCCTGTCAACTTTTATTGCTTCCTCAAAACACACACCTACTTGAGTAGAATTAGTCTGGTATTAAATTGTAACACCATATATTCGATAAGGTCGAGGTGTTATTTATTTTAACCAACATCCCATGCTATCAGTCTCATGACTTAGTCTCTTGTTGGAAATTGACCCGCACGTGAGGAGCTTCTTCAAAGGTCAGTCATTTTAGAAGTGCTCCATGTTGAGCACCCTTAACTTTTGGAGTTATTATAAAAAAATATTCTACCAAAACTCATCTTGTAATTGACAGTTTATACTTAATTCATTTGATACATATTATATCCATAGCTCAATCATACTTTCAATATTGCAACATGTGGCCCAGTACTTGAATGTGGTGTTGTTGCATGTCACGAGGCCGATTTCCAATGTGTGCGAAATGCATCACAGTCACTTGACCCCTCATGCAAAGGGACATTGTGCTGGGTCAACCCCCCCGTGATTACCTCCCTTCCATATCGCATGGGGCAGTGGGTGAGGGTTATCACCTTTTGCTGCAATATTGCAACATGTGATCCAATCATTCCTATCCCTAATGTCTAGAAACTTTCTAGGAATAACTCCTTATTTGAACCATTTGCCCTAATGACCAAACCCTAACCTCACCAAACTGGGTCGTCACAGGCCTATCCACGTCCATTTGTTTGCTAATGAACCACACACCTACAATAGACATCCTGCTTTGATGCAAAATTATGCACACTGTATTCACCAAATTGATGTATTGTTTGTCTTTTTTGATTGATATCCTATACCATTGTTCTCACTATTATGTTTACTGGCTTAAATTGGCTCCAAAACGATTATCTTTCATGGAGGTTGCCTATCTTGAAATTTTTCCACATTAAGCATGCTTACCTTTGGAGTTCTTGCTAAGAACCAATTCACATCCATCAAGGGTGTTATACATTTGATTCGTGCAAGTTTTATGCTATGTCTACTTGGAGTGAGGGAGGCTGGAGATGAAGATGGATGAAAGGAGGGAGAGGGGAAGAAATGGAGAGGAGTGTTAAAAAATTATCCACTCAATGGAGAGTAGAGAAAGAGGAGGAAATGAAATATTTCAACTCTACCCTTCAACATTCAACATGTTCTCCACTCTTTGAAAATGTGGCAACAGAGGTTGACGATCAGTGGTGGTTCGACATAGTCCAACGATGGTTGGCACTTTGTAGTGGTTTGACAATTGGATTCCATTGCCATCATGGATCTCCCATGGTACAACGATCCATGGCTGTCCTTGGTCAAACCGAGGGGTTGGTGTTGATCTCATGATGAATTTGCCATAAATCAGTGATAGTTGACAATGGTTTCATTGAGTCTGATGATGGTCCACGACAATGATTAATGATGATGGAGAAATGATATAAGGGTCATGTAGATGTAAAATCTTATACTAAGATAAGCGGTGCCAATGGAGCTAATTTCATTGTTATCATAGAGCTATGTAATGACCATGTAAATATATGATGTAAAATCTCATATTATGATTGTTCAGTGTTAATCACCTTGAGCTATATAATTCTTTTAGGAATGCCTAATAGTTTTTAATTTTAAACTTTCATATTCTTTATTATAACATTTAATTTTATGCTAAACTTGAGTTTGGTTAAGCTCGAAACTCTGAGTCTATTGCACTAGTGTTGGATTCAACCCAAGTCATGTCAGCTCAACATAGTTCTGCACTGGTCAAGCCCGACACATCTTAAATAACTTGTTAATTAAGTGACGAGTAAAAACATAGATAGACTTCGAAGTCAAGAAATTGCTAAGAAGAATAGTGAGGACATTGCAAATTGATAGAAATTAATATTTCAGTTCATAGAAAACGAATTAAATAAAATAATTATTCTTACAAACCAATAAACCATTATTTCAATCTTCTTATGAATATCATACACGTGTTTAATATTCTATAATTATCCAATTATCCAATCATCAAATTTCACAATAACTTCAGAAACTCATGTTCTTGGTTGCAAGAGCTCATTCAAACAGCATGCAAAATCTACTTCAGAAGAGAAGGGAAAAAAAAACTGATTAGTAATACATTAAGAGATTGAATGCATTAAGACTGAATATCCATGTACAAGGAATGGAAACAAGGCCATATAGTAAGAATCCCTATTCAGTCAAGAACAATGCTAGAGCAAACCGCCTGAATCCCTACAATTACCTAGGCGAAAAGATTTTTGCAGTTCTAGTAACACATCAAATACTGCAATAATCAGACCGTACATAACTGGAAAACCAAATGTCAAGAACACATCTTTGATGTATATATATCATGCAAGAATTTCTCTGACGAGCCAGTCTAAGACAGGGTAGGCAAAGTATATCATTAGAAAGGACGGCAATGCGAACAGGATAGTGATTATGATAAAAACCACTATAATGGCAGCGCTTGCAGGGATAACATACACTACAATGAGAAGGAAGACAATCACCAGCGGAAACTTGGCGGTTACTCGTATGAAGAGATCCAGAGCCTTGCGTAGCGCAGCATGTATTGTCTGTATGTTGAAGTAGTTACCAGAGGAAGGGCCTGAAGAAGTTTGCCTGTGGCGTGTGTTTTCTCCAATGGGTGATTGTGTTCGTTGAAGGCTCTGGTGGTAGGAACCATGACTAGATCTGGCAAGGTTGCCAGCTGACTGCAAGAGAGAATCATGTTCCGCGTGATTGATGATGGTCGATGTTCGCCTGTCACCATTCATTCTCTCAACCATCCAAAGGAGGAAGTAGTTTTTGCGGGGAAATGCAAGGTTGCCCTTGTACATAAACCGTATGGACAAGAAGTTGCACCATGGGCAGGAGATCATGAAAGGTAGCTGAATTGGTGTGTTGGGGAACTTGACGATAGCCCATTTAAGACCCAGGATGCAAGTTTTGCAGAGTGTGTGCCCACACCACAGGACATAAGGCACATTCTCGACAATATTAAATGATTCCCAGCAAATTGGACACTCAAAACCTTCTTCTTTGCTGGAGCAGGAAGAAACCTCATCATCAGAACAATCAAGACTAGCCATGGTTGATTTCGTAGAATTGGTATTGGGCACAAAACTCCACATTTCAGTTCCGAAACTGTTTATGAAGAACTGAAATTGGACAATCGATCACAAATACCCACTCGGCTTGTCAGACATACCTGAAAACCTCTAAATTGATCCTGAAATATGCAGGAAAACATGGTGTCACTCTCATTCAATCTCAAACAAGCTGGTCTTATTAACACGAACATTACATTCAATGTATTGATATTTTAGATGAAACAAACGCTCTTTCACATAGGCAATTGATAGAATCAACATAAAAATTCTTGACTTAATTGTAATTTTTTGTTTACCAGAATAATACATATGTATCCTGAAGCTAAAAATTATGAAGAAGATCTACACAAAACAAACTTCCAACACTACTGCGATGATTAAAGATGTTTTGAAAGAAGAAACAAGAACGGAACTTAAATAAACCAGTTTCAAATCAATGGTTCTCTCCTTTCGAAGAAGAGGGATTCTTTTTCTGTAGTAGGAAAAGAGAAATTAAATTACCAGAACAGCACTCATATATCCTTTGAAGCGGAAAATTTTAAATAAAATCTGCACAAACATGAAGTTTTAAAAATCCTATAAGGCTCAAAGATGACTTGGAAGAAGGAAAAAAAACTTCAATGGGTTTTATCTCATAAAGAAAACAGACATGTATTTTTGTTTCCCCTGTTTCTTTTTTGGAGGAAAGGGGAATTGATCTCCAGTTTATAAGCTCAAAGAATAACAAAAACATAATTCAAGGCACAAATAATTTGTCAATGGCGCAAGAATACAAAGATGAAAGATAAGTATATAAAACACAGTCGGTCACAAGAAAAATAAAATAAACCAAATCTAGTTAGAACCTCGATCAAACTACGTTGGTCGAAAATTAAAAACCCTAGGATCCCAAAACGCCAGATCGCGTAATTGTGAAACATAAAACTCGATTAAGGAACTACGAATTTCTTCTTTATATGCTCAAATCAACAAAAATATAAGCGGCGAAGACGGAAAAGAATACCCAACATCACTTAATATCCAAACCTTTTCCGCACAAAAAGAAAAATCAACTTTTTCCTCGATCAGCAGTAGAAATGCCAAAAAAAATCGAGCTTACCCGTAAAGGCTAGGCATGGAAACGGATCGGAGAAAGGCAAATGAAAAGAAGAATTTCATGGAAGCGGAGAGTTCTTGGCGAGATCTACAGACGTTGAGGAGGAAAACAAGCTGTTCGCCAAATTTCGTTTGGACGACCTCAAATGGGTACTTATTGTCGTCTTCTTGTGGCTTTCGATCTCATCGTTGCCGTTCATAACACATCGGACGGTTGAAAAAAAATCACTGGAGTTTAGCTAATTTGGTTGGCTTCTTGACCACATTTAATAATTATATATATATATATAAATCAATTTCTCAATTAATTCTCTCGTGTCACCATATTAATTGTATCATAATATAAATACATTCTATAAGATAGTATAAAAATAACAATACTTTTTTAAAATTTAATGCGATCCAAGTAGATGCTATAAAATTTACTAATTTTTAAAAATATATTATTTTTATAAATGGTTTATTTGTGTGAATTTATTTATACATATTAAAGTCCTAATGTGTTACTTTCAAACTTGTTTGAACCTTTACAAAGGCTAATTTCAAGCTTATTACTTGTTCATTCCCTTTGGAAGCATAATACCGAAAACTTGTTCATGAACGATCGTTCAATCTGTTTATCATTGCTGGACTGTTTCCTCAACTACATTACAATTATAATCAAGGAATTTAATTTAATTTATAGTGGCTTAAAGCCTTAAACCATGAGAAACAGGTTTTAGTTTTCATTTCTCACACTCATCTTTCCCAAATACCTCCTCTATCACATTGACTGTGGACAAGAACTCATCTTTCTCTGATCCACCACTGCTATAGCTCATATCCCAAGCTTGAAGGTCGCAATGCTCATCCAAGAACCCATGGTTCTGGTCATTTTTGTAGATCAAGTTCATATCGTCGTCGTCGTCTTTGATCCTGCCTCGCAGAAATGGATCGATACTAGGAAGGTCCATGAAACTGGTCCCACTGTGCTGACCTTCAATTTCAAACGATGTGCACGACTCGTCCTGAATGTCATAATCCCCAGATGAGGGCAACTTGCTTGCAGGAAATTGTGTGCCAGACACAAGAGTCTTCTCATCTCCGAAGGAACATTTCTCGTCATCATCTAGAGCAAGCTCGTACTTGTGGCAATTCTCTGCACCATCAATTTCCTCGACGGTTTCCATTTCATTAAGATCTTCTTCGTCAACAACACTTTCATCTGCAACAGGCGACTCCAGGGCAGAATCTTCTTCTGATTCAAATTCACCATCTTCGCTTTCCTGCAATTCCTCATTATCACTGTCAATGTGCAGTGGGTCTAGCCTGTTCTGGACTGCTCGCCTTCTGAGCATGAACACATTGAAGTAGTAGCTCACTAGCTCTTTGCTACTTTTGTCGGGGAAAAACACAGGCATTTTATTCCAGAAGTTCTTGCCCAGTGAGACAGGATTCGAAGACACAATTTCTTCGAAGAGTTGTTCCTCCCTTTCAGTCCATCTTTGAGCCACCATCTCGCCCATATTGACAAAACCCAATTCTCCAAATGTTTCACGGCCAACATCTTGTTTGATCATTTCTCTTGCTCTTGAAACATGCTGCCTCACACATCTGATTGAACCATCATCTATACAACTACAGTCGATCTTGTGATGCAAGGTTACATTGTCTGCGGCGAGCAAAGAAGATTCAAGCATAGGTGTTACTCGTGTCCCAAGCCATTTGTTGCTGACAATTTCAAGATTATCACATGAAGAAATTGTGATTGAGGTCAACTGAGAAGCACAGTTTTCAGAATCCCTTGATTGATTCTTAAATTCATAAGGCCTCCACACTGGAATATCAGCTTGATGATTATCGCCGATAGCAACACGTTTCCGGATGAATCCATAATAAACAGGTGAAAATATCTCTTCACAGTGATCAAACTCAGATGCTCGAGAGCCATATCCAGAAGAACCCGGACAGAAAGGTAGCCTGATGGGTGAATCTTGAGCAAACCAATGACTGCTCTTTGCTTCCATAGCAAATTGCTCAGCACCAACAACCACCTGATCATCCTTCTTGTCCTCAAGGACACCTAAAAGGATATGTATTATAATCGCACATTCTCTTTCAATCATGTTTTGCATGGAAAAAACCAAATATTCGAACTACCTGGAGATGGCCGTTCAGTACTGGGGCAAATTTCTCCAAACAAACTTGACTGCAAATCTTGATCAGCCTGTTTTGAACGCTTGTTTGCTTGTAAACAAGACTCATCATCCGAAAGACGCCTTTTGTCCTTATCAGACAAAACAACTTCCTCGATAATATTGCCTGTCATCCATAACAACGGCTGCCATTGAGTCAACGTTGATGATTGTCACATAGATCATTGGCAGTCATATTCCTAAAATATTTGTAATAAATACGGAAATCGTTCTCATCATCTACAGAGGTTTAAGCAAAAATTTTAAAGTTATCTTTGCCAATAAGTCCCATAATTTTCAGATTAAATACCAGCTAAAAATACCTGAAGTAAGTTCCTCAGTAGCCGCCACCCCATACAGAGAATGCTCAAAAGGTGGTGTGATTTGATTATCACAAGAAAGATGTCTTTCATCTACATGAGCAAATTGGTTGAGAAAACAAGCATCAACATGGTTGAACACCATCTTTATCCTGTATAACAAATAAAACAAGTATAAATAGCTTCAGCAAAATAAACCACAGGCTTGTAGAACAAAGAAAAAAAGCATCCAGTTTGTTGATGTTCAGGCCCAGAGTTTTTAAATAACAAGAGAATATTTGTTTTTGTTAGGGATAAGAAGTCAGAAGAATCACATACACAAGTGGTAGTTTAAATACCTATTAACTTCTAAAAATGTTTGTAAGAAAGAAGTTTCAGTATCATCCAAAATCAACTAGGACAGAAACCCTCAACTCTAACACGTTTATCATTAAACACAGTGAGCTCCCAAACTCAAAAGAGCATACAAGATCTCATATGAACAATAGATTCCTCGAAGCAACAATATTATTAGGAATTTTGCTTGTCAAACTGAAAACTTTAATATTTTTCAAGAAATTACTGTCCCAAAAGTACAAAAATAACAAACCACCATAGCCTATTGTAATGTTAGAGCACCCACTATTTCTTCTAAATTCTTCCCCAAAAGCTATTTTTAGTTTGGAATCTTAATCAAACAACTAGTAATGATCTTGCTTTTACTGATGCAAACTGATCACAAGAATGTAAACAGTTAAGGACAATCACAAGACACATCAATGTCTTCTGTTTAACAAATGCAAGGCCGTGGACATCAGTGTAGAGTATGTCACAGAACTAAACATCAAATAGTACAATCTGTAACCTTACACTTCCCAAGAAAACAAATGAAAACATAGACGAATACAGGCACATTTGCTGCTTTACATACCTTTAATGAGAAATCCAGCAAAAGAGCTCGCTCACTTGAAGTGGAATATACAAATACAATTAGACTGATAGAAGAATTATGATAAAAATGAGGAAACGTTTCAACAACCAAACGAGCTGAGAAGAATGGGATTTGACCAAAGACAAGAGTCAAATGAGAGGAAATTTCCCGAGAAGAAGAGACCTGGCCGATATCCTGGGCCGTGAGAATAAGATTGAGGCACGAGAGGGAATCGTTCAAATTCAAAAAAAAAAAAGATTTATTTATATAAAAATCAAGGGAAAAGAGTAAAAAATACAAGAACTTCGCCTGAAAAAACTCTAACCCTAGATTTAGATCTTACAGTCCAACAATTCTTCAGGAAGAATCAATTTGGGGCAATGATAGAGACCTATTCAAGAAACCTATTGACGAAACCGATTCGATATCGAGAAGGATACGAGACCTGATTAACAAATGGGAGCCCAAACCCTAGAAATGACGACCATAAAACGATCTTACCGGCCAAAGAACCTTATCGTGAAAAATCAATATGGGGCAAACATACAAACCAACTCAAACAGCCTAATTAACGAAACCGACTCAAAGATCGAGGAAAAATCGAGACCCCACGAGCGGAAGGAGACGCAAACCCTAGAAATGATCGTTGGTTTCGAACGAGGACGAAATCGGTACCAATCGAGAGAGATAAACAAGGGAAGACCGAATTGAGCGACAATTATGGGATTCGAGGGAAGATTGAAGGCCGATCTTGAACAAAATCTGTGAAATTTGGAAGGTAAAAAGAACGAAAGAGAGCAAAAAGTCCGCGTTCGCCTTTTTCTTAATTCGATAATTAGATAAATAATAACATTTTTCGTGTCGGGTGATGTGGACGGTACTCAGTTAAGCCATCTGAATTTACCAAAAGACCCTTAAAATCCATGTGGAGAATCTATAAATGACAGGGGTGAATAGCCAAACGTTGGCTTTAACTGCTGTAGCTTAAATAATTATAAAATGAAATTTATCAAATAATTTTTGAAGAAAATAATTGCGAGAGTTATTTTCTTAGTCAATAATTAGTCACGTGCGAGTTGACCATTTGTATTTATGAGCCACCAAATTTCCCCGAACAAAACACGGTACCCACACGCACACCCGACCGACCAATGTCGGCTCTTGTGGGATCCACTAAGGGGTGGGAGCCCGAGCAAGCAAGTAGAACGGGGCCCATGTGGTTACTGATCTCCGATTCCCCAAATCGGTACACACCGTCGTTTCGAACGGGTCCCATGTAATCTCTCGTCTATTGGTGGTAAACGAGGGGTATATGTACGTGAGGATCTGAGAAAAGATGGAAAAGGACCCCAAAAAAAAAAAAAAAATGGAAGTAAGCAGTGGCGGCGAGGAGCGACTCTTCGACTGATTTCTCTTGATTTCTCCAAATTACAAATTGGTCCTCGTCCTGGGCAAGGCTTCTAGGAAACCCAAAACTCAGCTGTTAAGATTTATGAAATGATTCTATCTAAAATCGGATGGATGATATTAAAATATGATTAGTGAAGTAGATGATAAGTAAATTGACCTATAGTATGCCGGCTAAGTGGTGGCTCATCCGTCCTAGCAGAGTGATGCCTCATCCGTCCGGAACAACAAAAGTACTACACGATGAGGTATGTCGATCGAGTAGCGCCTCGTCCGTCCGTCCAGATCCTGCAAATACTCACGCAGACTAACAAAGCATTAGCCACCAAACCAGGGAAGGGGTCCCCTGTTTTGGTACTCC
>JBBPFP011067023.1:0-12612 GCA_037974795.1 Kaempferia galanga | reverse complement strand
TCCGAAGGAGGATCCAAGGTAGCAACTGCAAATAGAAAGAGAGAATCATCAAAAGTAACATGTCAAGAAATATATATCCGCCCAGCCGAAATATGCAGGCAACGATTCCCATGATGCAAACTACTATAACCAAGGAAAATGCATTGTTGAGACTGAGGATTTAACTTATGTTTAGAGTAAAGTCGTAACCAATGATAACATGCGCAACCAAGGATATGGAAGAATGAGTAATCTGGAATACTGAGGTTTGGACAGCGTCATCCCAAAATATAAATGGAACTGAGGCATGATTAAGAAGAGCTAAGACAGCTTCAATTATATAACAATGTTTCCTCTTGGCGGATCGATTTTGTTCAGGAGTGTGGGGACAAGAGGCCCGATGAAGGATGCCTGAGGAGGTAAGATGATAATGAAGGGCTTGATACTCTCCTCCCCAAACAGAATGAAGGGAGAGTATTTTTATGATCAAAATAACGCTGAAGTTGCTTTTGAAAACTCTAAAAAATATCAAAGAGACCAAACTTTCTTTTTGTAGAAAAAATCTAAGTTAACTTGCTAAAATTGTTCATAAAAATAACATAATAAAGAAAACCTTGATTATATAAAATAGAAGTAGGAAATGGTAATTTATGAGATTTTGCTTTCATGCAAGCTTCGTATAAATGGGATGAGGAGGCTAAAGAAATTGATAAACCATACTGAATAATGATGTTTTAAACAAAACGTAGAGACAGAGAACCAAAACGTGCGTGCCAAGAGAATTTGTCAGTACGTTCTCCAATCAAAGCATTGGTATAGGTGGGTTGAAGATGATAGAGACCATCTTTAATGGTTCCTCGAAGTAAAATAGTTCTTGTGGTGGGATCTTTCACAAGACAATGAAGATGATGTAATTCAAAGAACATATTATTATCAAGAGCAAATTAACGTACAGAAGGTAAATTTTTGGTAATAGAAAGAACATGAATAGTATTACACATATGAAAAGTTTGACCATATGAGTGAAATGATGTGTTTCGAAGGTGAGTAATTTACAAACCTGAGTCATTACCTACTTGTACCATATCGGATCCATGATAAGACGAAACTTCTATGAGAATATCATAGTTCGGTGTAATATGTGAGTTGTTCCAGAATCTGGATACCATCCTGGGTTGTCAGGTGTTGATGAAATTGTATTAAGAGATCTAGAAAGTGAGAATGCTCCTAATGATGTGACTGAGTTGACGATTGCCAAGAAGGTGGTTCTGAAGATGCAACTTCTGCTTGTGAAATAGTTGATTGCCCTAAAGTTACAATTCCACTAGTAAAATTTGAGTCAAATCTTTTTGAACATTGAATACTAATATATCTAATTTTGAAACAAATTTAACATCTTTTCTAATTATATAACCAATTAAATCATCTAGAGCAATTAAAACTAATATGACCAACAACATGAAAAATTTGATATCGATCTCGATTTTGTTTATGGTCACCTTGACGTTGAAAATAAATAAATTGTCACTAGAAGCGGAATAGAAAAAGAAATAGAAGCTGCTGTACTAACGTGGCTTGTTGTGAAGGAGAGAGAGGGGCAGCTGGCACAAGGAAAGCTTCCTCCTTTGGTCGGTAGCAACACAAGATCCGATGGTGACTTGGACGGTGGCGGCAGAAAGGAACCTATCATATAATTTATAATTATTTATTTAATATTTTTTCGAATTAAAATTTCATTGTTAAAATAATGCAAATCTATAAAACCTAATTCCTCTTTTTTTCTTCTTGCATTTCCTGGCTGCCGCCGCTGCGTCGCATCATCGCCGCGACCTCAAAGAAAGCGCGGGTGTGGTATCTCCCTTTTTCCTTCGTAATTGTTTGCGCGATTATTGTTCTCATTGTCGAGATAAAAATTTCTGTTTCGATGGCATAGTGTAGAAGAGTAGTCGCCTCAATTCTGTAGTCGAAATGGATGCCTTGGACTCCGTGGTCGATCCTCTCAGAGAGTTTGCCAAGGACAGCTTTCGCCTCGTCAAGCGCTGCCACAAGCCCGACCGTAAGGGTGAGTCGACATTCACTTTTTTCCTCTTCGTTGGGTCGATCTGCGCTCCGTGCTCCCTCAGATCCGTCTGGTGTGTTTAAGTTTTTATTCTTTTGGTTGGATTTTTTTTTGGATCTGCGTGGATCCGGCTTTCAGAGTTCACCAAGGTGGCCGTCCGCACCGCGATTGGCTTCGTGGTGATGGGATTCGTTGGGTTCTTCGTCAAGCTGATCTTTATCCCGATCAATAACATCATCGTCGGTTCTGGTTAGGTAATTAATCTGGCTGGACAAGTTATGACACTGATTTACTTGATTTTGATACAGTATAATAGAGTTGATGGTGTTCGAATCTTTCTTCAGAATCCATAGCTTTGTTTGCTCGCTTGTTGCGTTTTATTTGCTCCGATACTTGCTTCGTCTAATTTTTTCATTGATCCGAAAAAACTTGCTGTTCCTTTGTCTTTAAAACAAATTACTTTTGCTAATCCTGATAAGGGTGCTTGCTAGCTGGTGAAACAATTTTACGGAAGTTAAGATATCAATGTGGTAAGCGGTGTAAGATGAGGGAAGCAACTGCACAAAAAATGTATATGCTATTAGAAGTTTTTCCAATGATTGGCAACTTACATAGATTTTACTGTTTATTTGAATCCGTTAACAAACCTTAGATATCTATCCTCGATGAGGTTGGAGTGATTATAACAAAATTTCATCCATAATTAGGGGATACTGCATGATTTCCTTTTTAGGGAATGGGTCATGCATGAGAAAATTTCCATTTTACTGATGTGGATGTTTATTTTAATGGGGGCCTTTATGAATTTATGTCCATATATGCTAAAGTAGAATACAATTTCAATTATGAGATTCCTATTGCTTAATTTCAAGTTGGATTACTTGTATAACAATTCCCCACTTCTGATTAAGATGGTTTGAAATGCCGTTGACATAGTATAAAGGATCAAATAGGAGTTATCTCTTGCTAGTGATCCTAATTAGTGTTCTGAATCCATCTGTTAGTTTGCGGAGTATGAATTAATGAGTATGTTGTCACTTGTCAACAAACTTTTGGTTCTCTGTTTCTATCTATATCGTTCTCTTTCTTTTATCATTCCCAGTGACATTTGTCCATTTCTCATGTAGGTAGAGCATTTGAAGGATTTCCCTTGACTGCAATAGTTTACTTTCTTGAAAGTGTTATCTAATTTGCCGCTTACTACTCTCTTTATCCTGAATAAACCTTCTTTATGTATGTATCTATCTTTGGGCTTGCTTGTCTTCCTTGAATTCTTCCTCGACCTATACTGTTGATCACCATTCATCATTATTCATTGATTTTTCTTTTTGCCCCTCCTGCTGGAATAAAAATGGGTGATATTAAGTTTTGTTCCCACAAATTTTTCCAAGGTTCATTTTTCTAAGTGAAACTTGAAGATGTAACCTCTAGTCAATTATATTCTTTACTATTTTTTTTTTTCATGTTAGAATAGTAGTAGGTTGTATGGACATACTCAAAGATGATCAATAGGTTCTATATTTTGAATGTTGAATCAATTAGAAGAGAAGCGAAGGGATAGATAAAACTTTTAGTCAATATAATAATTTGATTTGAATATTTCTCATGAAAATGGAGGAATAAGTTCCATAGCTGATTCCAAATAGTTGGAACATTACAACTTCATGGTGATGATGATCTTTTTAAAGTAAAAGATTTATTTGAAATGAAGTAACTAGTCAACTACTTTTCATGCAGAAGATTTGTTCTGTATGGCAGATGTTAATGTTTTAGAATTATAATAAATTGAAAGGGATATACCTTTGCACAATTTGGTGATAAGTATCAATATAAAACGATTCTTTGTTTATTATAAATATAGTTATTGGTGTAATTTTTTGAAATATCTTCCTCTTAACTTTCAGTCAACCTTTTAAAATGGAATAGTGATGCTAATGCACTATTTTTATCCAAACTTCTTGTGCCCTCACAGAATAGTTGTTATTTTCATGAGATAAGATTATGCTTACAAATATGTGTTATAGTGCTCATGTATATAGCCTCGGTGATTTCCTAAACATATGGGCAGCAATATTTCTGACATTAACTACAATATTTGTCTCAAGAAGACCTTTGAAAGGTATTTCAGATGGATCTTGTCCAAGGGCAACTTTGTGCTGATTCAGAGTGCCTATTATGGCTCAGGGAGTACCTAAATTTTTTTCTTCCCACTCGTAATCTTTTTACACTGATTTAGTAACCATAATTTTTAATTAATTTATTCAGTGATTTGTGATTATCTGTCTTGTTTTACGATTGCAAAAAAAATTCTCAGAAGGGCAAGACATGTTGATATAGGATCTAATCTTTTCTTCATTTTTTTTTCAGGTTGAAGGAATTTTGTTGGTACTGGAGGTAGAGCAACGATGAAACTGCATTGTGAGCGTCAGTTGTAGGTCACGGAAAATGTTCTTTTTTGCATCCAAGTGAAAACTTTCAAAATCTCCAAAGTTTAACCTTGAGAAGTATATTACTGCAATCCGACTTCTTCATTTACTTGCCTGCCAGATCAGTTATTTATTGCTTACCTTTAATATTTGAGATATAGTTACGTACTAGTTATATATAAGAAACATATGGGTTCTATATTTGTGCTTGGCTCTTGTTAGAACAAGCATTTCTGTTGTCCTGCTAGTTTGAGCAAAATTAGAGCCACACTATGCTGATGGTTGGAGACTAGGTGCATCACTAGAGAGCGTAGACTGTTTCTTCATCTCCATCAGTCTATGACTGTTAAAATTTAGAGCATCTTGAACTTTCTCTGCTGTAGGTTAGTGATTTTCTATGTTGTTTTCATCTTTGATTTTGATTATGAATCTTATGTTTTTGCTTATGTACTTCTTCAAAGGCACAACAACCATCATCCTCATTCTTTGATTGAGTCTATTCTCTATTAAAGATCCTTCTCTGTTCAAAGGCACAAAATTCCTTATTCTTGCCTGATTCTATTCTCTATTAAAGATCCTCTGTTCTGTACTTGAGTACGAGCTAGATGATCTACCTGATTGTATTCATGGGAAAGAAGTGCACAAACTTGATTTACCTGTGGCACTAGCTAGCATGTAGTGGTACATGTTGTACATGATTAATCAAAGGGGGAGTGACGAGTTAGCGAGTTTTGGGTGGTGTGTATAGTTTCAGGATGTGTAATGATAGCGAGTTTTGGGTGGTTTGTGTAGTTTTAGGATGTGTGATGAGGGTTTATGAGTAATTGGATGAAATGTTAAGGTTTGGATATAATAAGATTGGATTCTAAATCAAAGAGGTAATTATGTGGGCCTTTCGCTTTATACTTAGATTTGAGGTTTAGTTTAAATTGGACCTAATCCAACTTTAGATGTTCTATTTCTCCATTTGTATTCGATGGATTTGCAAATGAGGTTTATTCTAGCAACTTTTATTATTTTTTAATAACTTTAATTTAATGTTAAACATTTTAAATACTTTTGATCACTAATTCGAAATTTCTATAATCTCTCTTATCATTCTGCTCGACCCATATCAGCTAAGTAATGTTCTATTGTTCATCAAAACTAGAGGATCGTTGAGATATCAATAAATGTTGTAAATTTTTGAAGCAAAATTTGTTAAGTTTGTTTTATAAATATTTTTTAAATATGAAAAAAGGGAGCTATTTAGCTTTTATGATTTACATGGGTGCTTAATTTTGGAGGGGAAATAAGATATTTAAATTGAATTATTTTTTAAAATAATAGCTTGGTAAAAAGATGGACTGGGTAAGCTACGCACATTGTAGAAGCATATGGGTCAAGGTATCCATGCATTACGATTGGAGTGAGTTAGGAAAGATAATCATAATTATATTAGAATATATATAAAAGGCAGCATTCAATTTCTAGTATAATTAATATATCATTTGTTAGGAATATAATTTCTAAATTATAATAGAATAGATAATATTCAATTTTTACTGGAATTAGTAGATCACGTTGTATCACTGTATAATGTATGTATTGTCGTTTGATAATTTGATGAAAACAAAATACTTCTTTCTACCTAAAGGTTTGATAGGGTATTAGAGTCAGATTCCACCCAATGATTTGCCTACTTTCTTAGGTAATACTTTTCTTGGTTCGACTCGGCGGATAGCAGATCATTCCTGGATACTTGATTCTGGTGATGGATCACATGACTTTTAATGTGATCGATTTTACTCAGCGCTCTCCTCTCAAGCAAACTACAATCGCCAATGCTAATAGCAGCATATCTTCGGTAACTGGGGTTGGGACTGGGCAATTGTCCCCTACCCTATCCTTATCTAATACCCTACTTCTACCTTCAATGTCTCACAACCTACTATCTGTTGGCCAACTTACAAAAGGCTTGCACTGTACTATACTAATTATCCATGTTTTTGTGCTCTTCAGGATATTCTCACAAAGGAGATCAGGGATTTTAGTTTTTTCATACCCTTATTTAGACACAGTTTCGGGCTATTCCAGTTCACAAAATGGCATTGCGGAGCGTAAAAATTAACATATTCTTGAGACAGCTCAAGCCCTCCTACTTTTGGCCCGTATCGCTTCACACCTCTCGGCTGACGCATCTGTGCTATCGTATATCTCATTAATCAAATGTCTTCCAAAGTCTTGGGGTTCCAAACTCCTCTACAAGTTTTGCTCATTACCTACCATTAATGCTTCCACCTCATATTTTTGGATGTGTGGCCTTTGTCCACCTTCCTGAAACCCAATGGACTAAGCTTGATCCCCGTGCTACACGCTATGTTTTTGTGGGAAATGGTATCCACTAGAAGGGGTATCAATGTTGTGGCCCGTCGGCTCGCTGTACATATGTTACTCTGGATGTTACTTTTATGGATATGAATTATTTTACTTCTCTATTGCTTCCCTCTAGGGGGAGATGGTATCAGAAGGGACTACATGGCTCTCGTATAACCAACCAAATGAAACGAGCATTCCACTTTCTGACTCAAGCAAACAGTAGAACTATCCTAGCATGGCCACCTACCCAAGAGGAACAACAGATTACCTAGTGCAAATAGAAGATTGCCCAAGAGGAACCACTCCCTCTAAGGGCAACACAGCAAACTTGTCGAGTGGAACTCATTCTAGCCCAAGCGACACCATGCAGCACCGCTCAAGACCCCTCCCTCACCAATATCCACTAGCCAATCTCTTGAGAATATCATTACGGTACCTTCTCATGCTAGAAATAAAACCGCTATTGTTGGCTATGAATTACCTTTCAGACACAATAGGGGTAAACCACCTAACCGATACTCTCTCGAAGGAAAAACCAAGCAGTCTAAATATCTTATTGTGAATTATGTGTCTACACTAAGGCTGTCTGATCCTCTAAAACACTTTGTATTTGAACTATCCTTAGATCAAGTTCCTACGAGTTTAGAAGAGACATTGGGGAATCCTAGGTGGATTCAAGCAAGAGAGGAAGAGATGACAACGTTACTTAAAAACAAGACATGAATGCTAGTACCATTACCAAAGAATAAAAATATAGTGGGATGCAAGTGAGTATTTTCTATCAAATAAAACACCAACGGATTGATTGAGAGATACAAAGTAAAGCGGGTGCTGAAAGGCTATACACTAACATACGGTTATAAACTATCAGGAAACTTTCTCACCAATAGCTAAACATACGGTTATACACAAACTGATTGACCTTTATATCAGTTTGATGTAAAGAATGTCTTCCTCCATGGTGATCTGGAAGAAGAAATATACAGGAAAGTGCCTCCAAGTTATCGGATAGATGCTCAAACTAAAGCAGTATGTAAGTTGCAAAGAACTATGTATGGGCTAAAACAATCTCCTAGAGCATTGTTTGACCATCTAATTGCTGCTATGAGAAGATACGAGTTCAAGCAAAGCCATTTAGACCACGCGTTATTCTTAAACATCATCAAGGTAGGATAACTACTCTAATAGTATATGTGGATGATATGATCATTACAGTGGATGACCCCAAAGGAATGGCCAATTTAGAAGGGAGACTGGCCACCAAATTTGAAATGAAAAATCTTGGAGGACTAAAGTATTTCTTGGGCATTGAAGTTACTTGCTTGAAGCAGGGTATATTATTTTCTCAACGAAAATATGTTCTTAACTTATTAGCAGAAGTTGGACTACTAGACTGTAAACCTGTAGACACCCGAATAATCCAAAATCACAGGATATGAGAATACCATGACTAGGTTCCAACGGACAAGGACAGGTATTAGAAATTGGTGGGCAAATTAATTTATCTCTCCCATACTCGGCTTGATATTGCATATGAGGTAAGTGTGGTGAGTCAGTTCATGCACAACCTAAGTGAAGATTACATGAGATCAGTGGTTCGTATTCTACAATATCGAAAGCCATTTCCAGGAAAGAGACTTATGTTTACAAAGAATAACCATTTGTCAGTTGAAGAGTATATAGATGTTGATTGGGCTAGTACAATTTCGGATAGGAAGTCCACCTTTGGATACTTTACGTTTGTTGGTGGTAATCTAGTCACCTGGAAAAGTAAGAAGCAGAATATGGTAGCTCTATCTAGCGCTAAAGCGGAATTCTGAGGTATGGCAAAAAGGGTGTGTGAACTCCTTTAGCTAAGAAATCCATTAACTGAAGTGGGTTTTACGCCTGATCATGAAATTGATTTATTTTGTGATAATAAAGCAGCGATGGCTATAATCCAGTTCAACATGATCGGACGAAGCATGTGGAAGTTGATCAACACTTTTTTAAAGGAAATCTGATAATTCAATCTCCTTTTATCAAATATGAAGATCAGTTGGCGGATATATTTACCAAAGCAGTGTATAGTAGAAATTTTCATGATTCACACAACAAATTGGGATTTCGAGACAACTAGCTACCAACTTGAGAGGGAGCATGTTGAAATGAGTTAGGAAAGATAATTATAGTTATGGTAGAATATGTATGCAAAAGACAATATTCAATTTCTATCATAATTAAGGTATCATTTATTAGAAATATAATCTTTAAATTATGGTAGGATAGACAACATTTAATTCTTATTGTGATTAACAATATGTATTGTTGCTGTTGAATAATTTAATGAACTTTTTTCCTACCTAAAAATTTGGCAAACACGACTTGAGCTTTATTTTTAGAATTAATGATCAGTGGCTTCGAGATCATCTATTATTTTCAGTTAAGCAAATTAAGTTTTCTATCAAACATAATTATCTATTTCTTAAAGATCATCAACTATTATCGCTAATAGTAAAAAACTATTAAAAGTTGTTAGAATAGAAAATATCAAATAAATATATTAAAATTAAGGTTGCTTATATATTGGGATAACTTACGCCAATTATACTTTCTTTTATTAAAAGAATATCTCCAAACTCCGCCTTCGCATTATTTAGATCGCATAATTTTAGAAAAATAATTAAATAAAATTCATTTTAGATTATACACATAAATTTATAATTAACATCAATTATATCACTAATCGAGGTAAAATTCTAGAATTTAAAACTTTGATAATGCGATTCTCTTCTAGACTGTCTCTATCTAATTGATGGAGTGTTCGAATTTTCCTAACAAACTGTCGGGAGGTCGTGGGCTGTGTCAATTGATCTGAGTCTGGACAGGACAAGATGATCAGGCTGATTGTGACGGTTGTACGAGTTGAACAAATTGGGTGGAGTGTGGATGGATCAGGTTTGCCAACCCGATCGAATGGGCCAAATCATACAACCCTGTGGATAAACATCAGCTTCCCTCCGTGCTCTTCCATTTTGACCAACTGGGAACTGATTAGTCGGTGGTGGTGCAGTTCTTACTTTTTGGCAAATCCGCTGATTTATTGGACATACAATCAATAGTGCTCACTTCTGCTTTTAGTATTTGAAAAAGGCCTTCTTTGACAATTGTGGCTACTTAATGCTTGACGTTGCGCATAGAACAAGTGCCAGCGTACAGAAACAACAGCCATATGGTCGTAGTTTCACATGCTTTGCCAATTTGAATTTATTGACTTTGTTGTTCTCGCTACCTAACTAGATATTTCATCTGAGAATTGCAGGTCCTTCCAGGATTCTCTTTTTTCACCAATAAATCCAGATTTAAGTCTGCAAGAAGAAGAAAAATTACTGAGAAACTCAGTTCTGCAAGAACTTGTATTTGGGTAAGCACTCTTGACTGTTTATGCAATGATCTTGATATAATACAGCTAGAGTAAGTTGCCATGTTTTGGGATGGTTTCTTCAGCATCCACATAAAATCTCACATCATGTTCATGCCCTCCTTGTGTTTGTTCTAATAAAGTCTCACATCATGTTCATGCCCTCCTTGTGTTTGTTCTAAAGACTAAGTCTTTTTCAAGTTGTAATTCCATTTGCATGCGCACTGAGCTTCATTTCTGATGCAGAGGTTTCAATCCTGAGGCTGGATTGTCCTTTGGACTAATTCAATTATACAAATTAAAAGAAAGGAAAAGCCTTTTGATACGAGATATGGGTGGATCTACTGCACTCGCACTTTACATTACATTGTCTTGTCTCGTCTTTGTTACCTCGAAGATCATCCTTTCCTGTCTCCTCTACAGACGATGGACGCGCAAGCGTAGCACCATCCAAGATACTCTGTCAGGTTAATTACTTTCTAACAGCACAAGCTTTGGCCATGAATGAGCAATTCAAGTATATTACTGACTTGTTTGATAACAGGTGGGAAATTTGTTCTGTTTAAGTCTTCGGCCACACAGTCTTTGAACTCAAAGGTGTTTGTTAAAAAGACAATGAAGTTGTCTAACAAGGATATCATTGGTTCTGGAGGCCATGGCACAGTCTACAGATTGACAATCAACGATACTGCTGCCTTCGCAGTGAAGAGACTGAGCAAGGGGAATTCTGATGCCGACCGAGGATTCGAAAGAGAATTGGATGCAATGGGCGATATAAAGCACCGAAACATCGTCATGCTTCATGGATATTATGTGTCCCCTCACTTCAATTTCCTTGTGTATGAGTTGATGCCAAATGGAAGCTTAGATTCATTGCTTCATGGTATTGAACTTAACTTTTACCCAATTTTGGATGTCCATGAAATTCATCAGTTGTTTCATGTATGCAATCCTGATACAGGGAATTCGCGCAAAGTACTGAAACCTCTCGATTGGGCTACAAGATACAAAGTAGCTATTGGGGCAGCACGGGGCATATCGTATCTCCACCATGACTGTATACCTCACATAATTCACAGAGATATCAAATCGAGCAACATCTTGTTGGACCATAACATGGAAGCCAGGGTTTCCGATTTCGGATTAGCCACGCTACTAGAACCGAGTCGAACGCATGTTTCGACAGTTGTTGCAGGAACTTTTGGTTATCTTGCTCCTGGTAATGTGATGGACTAGCTTTTGCGAATTTATAAGAAGAGATTGGGTGACACTGTATCCTTTTCCTTCAGAATACTTTGACACCGGACGAGCAACTACTAAAGGGGATGTTTACAGCTTCGGCGTGGTGTTGCTTGAGCTTTTAACTGGGAAAAGGCCAACAGATGAATCTTTTATTGAAGAAGGAACAAAACTAGTGACCTGGGTAAGATGATTGATATACAAAGATTATCCAATGAATACTAGTGTTATGCATGCTTTTTTTCCTATGATTTGTCCATGCTTGCTTCTGTAGGTAAAAGGAATTATCGAAGTGAACGAAGAACAGCACGCGATCGACAGAGCCTTGACTTGCTATCCCATTGAAGAAGTAAAGATAGTATTTCATGTCGCAGAGAAGTGCCTAGAACCAGATCCATCAGAGAGACCAACCATGGCCGAGGTACTCAAAATGCTGGAGCAAATTAAAACATCAAACACACCAACTGTTCCTTAGTTGCAATTCTATGTCTCTGACCATAACCTTTTTTTCTAGATCCAACAGGATCTATTTGCTAGTGAACCTTTAGAGACAAGTTATTTTGTCACAAGCTTCTTCGTGTTTGCTTGTGGAAATTGGGATGCCTGTTGTTTGTAGACATGAAGCTTTTTAATGCATGTTCTTCATTGTTTTTTGCGTGCAAAATGTGCTTGAGAATATGTTCTTATAGGTAATGCTGGACCTTAGAGTAGTGTTGACTAAAATTGGCTAAAGTTATTCTAAGATAATAGAACTTTAGTCACAGTTGCTTGCATAATATATTTCCCAGGTGGAATTAAAATTACACCTTCTGAAAATAATATTGGTCAAAATTGCTCTAAATGAAGCGCAGAGAGATATTTAAAAATATAATTATCACTGGGATTTTATTTTGATAAATTTTAAAGAAGAATGTCTTTGCCCCCCACGAGTGAACGAGTGAAGTGCAATAGTATAATTCAAAGGAACAATTAAGAAAATCAAGATTTGAATCTCAATAGGATCAATATTCTTAGTGTAATCTACCATGGATATGGAGTATTATCATCTCATATTTCTATACAAAGTTTTCTCAAGGCTACATCTGATGATGGTTGGTGCTGGGAGTATCAGAATTGAACCTATATTGTGATATTATAAAAAGTTCAAAGGT